>JALLBH010000297.1:0-33186 GCA_036940005.1 Skeletonema menzelii | reverse complement strand
TGATTGAGTGTGACGGTACTGAAACTGAGTGTGACTGAGTGTGACTGAGTGTGACTGAGTGTGACCTACTGTGACCTACTGTGACCTACTATGTGACACGAGAAAAGGTTGCGTGATGGCGACGAGTCACGAACAGCAAAAAAGCAAAAAGCAGTTAGCTTTTCAGAGCTTTTAGTAGCTTTCATCCCTCCGACACTATGTTGTACACTAATGCTGTCGGCGATGACAGCAGAACAACAACGTCAAGGCAGCCAACGGAGCAAGTGCCAACATAAGCTCATCGGCCTTCTGTCAATTCTTATCCTCTCAATTGGCATCTCTCAAATCATCCTTGCAGAAAGAGCAATCAGCTTCTCCTCATCCAACAGCCCACCAGATCATCAAGTTTTGGAACAAACAAAGACGCAACCCACCGATGCAATAGTCTATCTAGCCCAATTCTCTCAACTTCACTCCACCTATGGAGCACAACGCGACATTGAAAATAACACCCTATCCGGAAATTCCAAACTATCGAAAAGTTTGGACCTACTGTATTCCAATTATATAAATCACTTCCCAAATAATGTCCATGTTCTAATATTTTACGTCCCAGACGAAGGGACACCTACCAATAAAACCATGGAAGAATTACAATTGGCCCATCGGCCACAAATCAAGTTCCACCCGCTCAATTCAACTTATTGGTCATTACCATATAATCTACACGAACGTGATTCCATCCACTGGAATCGACCAATGTACAGTATCGGCTATCGACACATGATGCGATGGTTTGCTATTCGAATATGGCCCTACTTGAGTCAATTGGGTTACACACGTTATGAGATTAGATGATGATTCTTATATTCATTCACGAATCAAGTACAATCTATTCGATTACATGAGAGAGAATGACAAAGTGTATGCGTTTCGTCAACCAGTGATTGAGGATGCAGTGGGAGTAGGATGGGATAGATTGGTCGATTCATTTTTGGAAAAGAACAAAGATGCTACAATAACACAGGAGCAGATTGACGAGTTTCAAAAGGATCGACGAATATCATTTTACAATAACTTTTTCATTGCCGATATCTCATTTTTTACGAGGCCACCTGCATCAATATTTTTGGATGTGATTGATCAGTCTAATTTGATTTATACACAACGCACTGGTGATTTGGTAATACACTCCACAGTGGTAAGGTTGCTCTTACCCCCCAAGAAGATACATTGGTTCCGTGATTTCGCCTACGAGCACATGACGCTATGTACCAAGCCCCAGTGTGGCTTTGGTGTCGTCAAGGGCTGTCCTCAAAACGGGGGATTTTCACGAGGAGTGGGAACATATACGGATGACGAATGGAGTGCAATCACTCTGGATATGAAACAGAAAGCCCAATATGATAAAAAGGTGGTGGATGTACGGGTTGACAAACCTGATCGGTTGTGTGAGTTGATGATTCGTGGTAATACGTATATTGGAGCGAAGGATGTAAGGATGTGTTTGAAGCGGAAGGAGAGGTGTTATCCTTATTTGAAACAGTTTCTGGATGAAAATGAAGCTGCGGAGACTTCGCCATTGATACCCTCGTGAGTGCTGTTGTGGTAGAGAGGGCTAATTAACAAGTTACTATCTAAATATATCTAGTATTCCTTCCGCCACTGTCTGTCCCCAGCAAAGTCTTACTCATATTCTTCAGTGTGTTCTCTCTTTCTCTCTCTACGTCCATTGAATTACACTTCCGCAGGACTCTTAGCCTTAATCTCCAAAGCATGAATCTTCTGCATAGTCTCCCCCAACAACATATAAATCAACTGATGCCTCTTGACCAAACTCAACCCGTCAAATGCCTCGGCAACAATCGCCAAGGCAAAGTGTGATTCCCCACTTTCCTCCCATCCCTTTGATCCGGCATGTCCTGCATGTTGAGCTGAGTTATCGGTAAGTTTGATGGAGGTTGGTTTGAGGATTGTAATTAGAGTGGACATGATGGTATTGTACATTGGTTTCCCGTCAATTTCTTCAAATGAAGTGACAATTGCCAGCTCTTCTTCCTTTTCATCATCAGCATCAGTAGCAGCACCACTCCCCTTCTCAGCAGCATCCAAAGCCTTCTTCTTCATAACCGCCAACATATTCAAAAATCCATTATTCCTCCCAGGAGTCAAAGTCTGTGATATCTTGGCAGCCTGAATAAATGTCGGGTCGACCATTTGAATTTCCTCTGGAGTACAACCCGATAATCCACGAATTAGTAGGGCTAATAGTCCTTTGGTAAGTAGTCCATCGGAATCTCCAAAGTAGTTGACTACCATTGTAGAATCATCATCGTCAGATTTGGGTTCAAGTGTACAATCGACGTGAACTGTGCTCAAACACCCCGGAACTTTATTGGCGCTAATTCGTACATCGTCCGTAACGGCGGGTAATTTCGATGCCATGTATAACAGTTGTTTGTGCCGTGTCTTTTCGTCGGGGATGGAGGAGAAGGCGTTTACCATCATTTCGAGTTGTGGTGTTAGGTTGAGGGTGGAGAGATCTAATTCGTCTTCGATGGCGCTTAGTAGGACTGAGGAGGAGGATTTTGGAGAACGACGTGTCGAGGGGGCTGTGTGTGGTGCTGGCGACCAGGCAGAGACAAAGCCATTGTTGTAAGAGGCGAGGGCGAGGCCGGCAATAGGGATACCCGCGATTAGTAGCGGCTTGCTTGGTCGTCTCATGGTTGTGAAATTTAATTAGTTCCGTGTTCTTTCGGCAGGTAGATAAAGTAGGTAGGTTCGTGGCTGCCACGCTGACGAAGAAGTGGGGGGTTGGTGGTTCGCGCAAAAAATATTTTCCAGGTGGAGCTCGATCGATAAAGACTCCCGATACTATGTTTGGGTGTTACAATGGGTGGTTTTGACAAATTTTGGTGTGTAGTTGTGATATGTGGATATTTTATTCACGGTAGACACTCGTGACTCCCGCGTCGTCAGCCGGCGCAAAAAATGAAAAATGCCAAAGCATTACTTACTGCACCAGCCCTTCCACTTTGTGTAGCATAGACATAAAGCCACTCAGCCTATTGCACAGACCTACATAATCTCTACGACAAGCAACACAGCCGATTGCATTGTTGAGAAGCCTGCGTATTATCTAATATTTTCTCTACGTAGAGTTCTTCAATTTTAAATCTTGAAATACTTCGAACTTGCATATCGTACCAGCATAGACATTGAAATCCCAGCATACAAAAATGATGAGCGGTCCACAACTACTACTCTCACCGCAGCAACAAGTACCCCGCAGCCTCTGGTCACTCCTCTGCATGACCACGCTCCTTCTCTCCTCCATCCAACTAACCATCGCCACCGCCGCTGACAATGACAATAAAAAAGATCATCATCTTTCGGCAGGCAAACTTCGCCAACTTGCCGAAACCGCCCTCATGGAACGGAAATTCACCGATGCCGAATCCTACTACCGCCAGGCCATTGCCATCGAACCCACCAATTCGGCCAATCATTACAAATTGTACAGTCTGCACAAACGAATGAGGAGCTACGGCGATGCACTTGGAGATATCACCACTGCGTGTCAACTACTCGAAACACAGCAAGCCGACGACAGCAGCAAGAATAAAACTTTGGAGTACAAACGAATAAAGGCAAAATTACTTCTCAATCTCGGTAGATGCGATGAGGCAGTTCAAGAATACAAATCACTCAATGAACCCAATGACGATGCCAACAAATGTGCTGAAATTACGACCATTGCATTGGAATTGTACCAACAGCAAGATTGGTCCACGGCCATTCATCACTTTGACAATATACTTAGCAATTATGCCACGTTGGGAGATACGCCTGATTTACTGTACATGAAGTCACAAGCGGAATATAATGTGGGTGATTATTATGGAACCATCAGTGATACAGGAAAGATATTGAAGAGCTATCCACAGCATTTGGAAGCGTATCAGCTTCGTGGCGAGGCATACTTTCGACTGAATGAGATGGACATGGCACAGAAGCATTTTAGGGAGGGGCTCAAGTTGGACCCTGAACATGGGGGGTGTAAGGAGGGACATCGATTGTTGAAGAAGGTTACCAAGAATGATAAACGGGGGGATGCGGCATTTGAAAAGGGGGAGTACAAGTCTGCAATTGATTTTTGGTGGGGGGCGATGAATGTAGATATTGACCATTTGGCATTTGTCCGACCGACCTTATTGAAGGTTGTCCGGGCTCACATGGCATTAAAAGAGTATACCAAGGCCGAAGAAGAGTGTATGAAACACGTCAACAACCAAGAAAGTGTCGAAGGTCTACATTTATTGGGGGAGGTACAATCCTCCGCTGAAAAGTACAAGGAGGCCCTCCGGAGTTATCAACGTGCATTGGAAATCGCCCCCGATGATCAAAAGCAACATTGCAAACGTAAGGTCGAAGAGGCTCAAGTGGCACTGAAGCAATCGACCGAAAAGAATTATTACAAAATCCTATCAGTCCCACGCAATGCCAAACTAAAGGAAATCAAAAAGAGTTATCGCGAACTAGCACTGCAATGGCACCCAGATAAGAACACAGATGACACCGAAAAGGCCGAGCAAATGTTCCAAGATATCAGTGAGGCGTATGAAGTGTTGAGTGATAAGGAGTTACGTGAGAAGTATGATCGGGGAGAACCAGTGTTTGAGAATCAGGGTGGTGGACAGCAGCATCAGAGACATCATATGAATCCGAATATGTTTTTTCATCAGAATTTCCAGGGTGGTGGGGGACAGCAGCGTCATCATTATAGGTGGGGTTGATAGAAGGTGGATGAGGAGTGGATAGTATGAAGAAGAGAAGGAGAGCATTTATTGTAGAGAAAGTTAGTGGAAATGAGTGGAGAGATAGCATTGAGTCTTTGAACGAAGAGGATATAGTACTACTTCGCTGTGGCAAAGTTCTGCTGCTAACATCTACTAATAAAAGTTATCCTTTGGAAGTATTTAGCTGATAGACAAATGATTGACATTAAATGGATACTGACGACAGCTGTCAGAACCCTTTCTACATACACCTAAGTTTGGAGTTGTTACCAAGTTTCTTCTTCTTGTCGGGTTGGGGGCTTCTGCATCCGAAATCCGAAGTCATGGTAGCCTGTCTTCTCCAGCATCATACACACCACCACTGAATCTTAATTCACGATGGAGAGAAACAGATGAGCCGCCTCTAGCATAGACCAGCATTTCATGGGTCGGTTTGGGGTTTGGGTTAAAAGAGAAGAGATGGCGCCAAAAAGGACCGCAGGCGCCAAAAATGTTACTTCGCGCCATAAATCTACTAAAAATCTTGTGTGCCGATGTGATTTATTCATAGCTTATTGATCAAATGAATCTATCAATCAATCAATCAATCAATCAACAGCATCATCTGTGTTGAATATATTAGGTGTTGGAAACTGGAGAAATTCGCCGGGCGGTGCTAATGCTTGCCATACCACTGAGCTATCGAAGTCCGACAGAATAATGATGGAAGAGGGCGGACCAGTTTCCAACATGGGAGAGGAAATTGAGCATCACAACAACTACATCATCATCTCATTATCACTGCTGGTGATCTCATGCGGGCCATTAATTTATTGCTTTCGTAACTGCTGTCGTATATCTGCTGGCCGAGTGGGCTACTGCGTCATCTCCTCGCTTGCTATCATCAGCCTATCGCTCAACTATCTTCTACTCGGCAGATTGATAGCACAAGATGGATCCATTTCCTACAATGACATGTGGCGTGATACTATTGCCAACAACTTCAATCCACCGTCGGCACCGTCACCAGCCCCACTATTGTCGAATATTGAACAAATGCAATATGCACCATGGTCAGCGTGTCTTCTCGTGAAAGACAATAATATCATACTACCGGAGTGGCTCGCCTATCATTACACAGTTCTGCCGCTGCGGAGATTGATTGTGGCCGTGGATCCATCGTCTAAGACTGATCCTAGGTATATACTCGATCAATACAAATCGATAGGGCTCAATATAACGTTATGGACAGATGACGATTATTGGGTGGACGGACCGAGAGATCATGAACGAAAGAACTTCCGTATTACCAATGAGACGTTGCCAGCATATGCACAAGATCGACTTGTTTACCGACAAAAGATTTTCTATCACGGATGCCTCAAGCAATTGAAACGAGAAAATCGGACATGGACTGCAGTCATTGATGCGGATGAATACATTGCTTTCAATTACTTGGATGAAAGTTCTTCAGAGGGGATACCATCGTGGTGTTATAAGAAACATAAACCCGGTGAGCATCTAGACACCCGCCGTCAGTGTGAAAAGGCATGTTCTGCTGACAACTTTACTTGTGATGAGCTCGACATCGGATTTTATTGCAGAATTCCCGAATGTGCCAATCAGTATCTGAGGAAAAGTTTTCGACATCAGCTCAACCAATCTGCAACTGCGGCAGAGCACATTCACAAACATATTGATCCTCTCTTTGATATGAAGATTGTATTGTCCTTGCGCTATATCTATTTTCGTCTAAAGGGAGTAACAAAAAAGTGATTGAAAAGGATGTGGATGAAGCCTTCAATGCAACGTTGTTTCATACACTTCGTTATCGCTTCCGGACTGAATTGGACAATGCTCAACCTGGAAAGAGCATCATTGATGTCTCACGTTACGATGGAAGACCTATAATAAGTCCACATCGACTACATGGGAAATGCTTGTCGGAAGAGAGGGCCTTTGTTTACAACTTCAAGTTAAGTTTTCGTGTGCATCATTACGTTGGCTCTTGGGAGAGCTTTCGTCAGCGAGGGTTAGAGTTATTTTACCAGCGCAATTACCAAAAGAGATGGGTTGTCGATAATACCACACCACAATATACTGCGAAGGAGGGGACTAGAACGTGGTTGTCACAGTTTGCGACGCTCGTTGGTAGCAAAGAGAAGGCATTGGANTGCGAAGGAGGGGACTAGAACGTGGTTGTCACAGTTTGCGACGCTCGTTGGTAGCAAAGAGAAGGCATTGGAGTTGACAGAAAGAATTCGTGTTCGTGAGGAGAGGGAAGTTGAACAATATTTCATTGAATCGAGCAAGAAATCTTAGGAATAGGAGCAATGACTCAAGGGCATTTCATTCCCAACCTCAAGTTGTAGTGCTAGGATCGCAAGCTTTATCAAGGGAGCCTTTCATAACTAGTCATTGTTTAACTAAGATTTTTACCCCTCTTAAAACACTTTGCTCCATGGCTGATGCACACTCCTCCCTTTACAACATATTTTTTGCACCCTTGAAAGCTGCACAATTTTCTCTTTGCCCCATGCCTCATGCACACTCCTCCGTTGATGACAACATTTACACATCCCTCGCTGCTGCATATTTTGCGCATTGCTCCGTGCCTGACGCACACTCCTCCCTTTTGAATTTTTTTTGTACATCCTTTGCTTCTGCACAAATTTCTCTTTGCCCCATGCCTGACGCACACTCCACCTTTTTGAGCGTGATTAGTGCATCCTTTGCTGCTGCATAGTTTGATCTTTGCCCCATGCCTGACGCACACTCCCCCCTGTTTTGCATTACTTTTACAACCTTGAAAGCTGCACTTTTGGACAGTTGCCCCATGCCTTTTGCACACTCCTCCATTGCAAGATTGATTTTTACATCCTGTGCTACTGCATCGCTTGACTGTTGCTCCATGCCTGACGCACACTCCTCCATTGACAGTATAATTTGTGCATCCTTGAAAGCTGCATCGTTTGACCTTTGAACCATGCCTGATGCATACTCCTCCTACTCTAGCTTGATTTGTGCATCCTTCACTGCTGCACAATTTGACTTTGACTTTTGCACCATGCCTCACGCACACTCCTCCTATTCTAGCAATAGTTGTGCAACCTTGAAAGCTGCACAGCTTAACGTGCGCTCCATGCCTCATACACACACCTCCTTTCTGAGCAATATTCGTGCATCCTTCTCTTTGGCATTTTCCCCTTGACCTAACAACTTGGTATGCACCGCTGCCTTTCACGTTATTTTTATTATTTGCGCCACTGTCAGAAGATCTTTTGATACGCTTCTTTCGGTTTGGAGCAGCATGATCTGCACCCACATTATCGGAGTCGACAGTGTATTTCTTCCTTTTCCTCGTAGGGGCTGCTTTGACTTCCTTCGTCTTCTCAATAAGACGAGGGGAAGTTCGGCGTGTCAACAATTTAACAGCAGCAGCAGCAGCAGCGAGCGCAGCCGCTGCCTCTGCCCTCCTGCGCATGCAGTCTTGATAAATCAGCGCGGCAATATCTTCTTCTTCCTTTTCTTCTTCCATTATTATCATCATATGATAGTAGAAATTCAACAAAGAGGTTTAGACATACAACAAAGAAGCATCTAATTAATGAATCATCAACTGCTTGGCCGCATCGCAGTATCACCTTTTCCTCCAGCGGGCAGGTGCGACTATTTGGAGGGCAACGCCCTCGTTTAGTTCCAAATAATCTTCTGAAAGTGCTCTATCAAATCAAGGGCGTGCCCGTCAGAGCGCTTTTCCGTTCGTGGCTGCAGTTTGATACCAACGATGACATAGATGATGGCTACAACACACAAAAAATCTCTACATCACAATCAAATCACTAAGAAGCAACAATAATGGATCATCATCACGACAGCGGTGAAAATAATAATATCACCGCACAATTAAAGATAGGCGATACAGCCCCCGACTTCACACTCACATCCGACCAGGGAAAGACACACCATCTCTCCGATTACCGCGGCACAAAAATCCTCCTCTGCTTTTATGACTACGCCCACTGCCCCAAATGCGCTTACTCAGTCGGTAATTTAATGGGTCATCAGAAAAAGCTGGCGTGGGCATCCAAATTGAAAGTTATAACGGTGTTTCTTACAAATAAAGATATCTTGCATGATGGACTTACCAATAAGAATGCTCCGATTCCACGTCTTTGTGATGGTAACATTTATCCATTCCTTGCTCTGGCCGATCCTGATGGGGAAGCGGCTTTATCATTTCGGTTGGGCAATAAATCAATCCTACCCACTCCACGAGAATTATATTTCAAAATAGCAAGGAGCAACTCCAATAAGGAGAAAATGTTCCCTCCTCTCCCACTACGGAATTTTCTACCAGCGGAATTTTTAATTGATGAGAATGGAGTGATAGTAGATATACTGCGGGTGAGGAAGGCGACGGAGTTTATGGCGATGGAACGCATACAACATTTTTTGCTGGATCCGGAGGGGAAGTATTCGATGAGAAAGGGCCAGAGTATAACGTCGTCAATCGTTTCATCAGGGAAGTCTCTCTTGAAATCGCTCAAGTCACCAAGCAAAAAAAACATGTAACTGAAATGGAAAGTAAGTGACTTTCTATGGACTCATGTCCCAAAGTATTAATAGATGTATCTATAAAGATAGGTAAGGGGGCAGAAGCGTTGCTGGGGGGATTACGTCAATCACCAATGATTATTACATCTCTAAGAAGAGCATAGTCAAACGCAACGGTCAAAATAGGCAGCTTCCAAGGTTGCAAGACTTCTGCTCGTACGAGAGGATTTTGTCGGAGACATGGCGGAAGATGAAGATGAGAGTTTGTGTCAGGAAAATGGAAAATGACTAAAGTAGTGCCCCCTCGTATGTTCGATGTTACCTCTCTTGAGAGAGATCATACGCCAAACTTATACATTGAAAGAAGTTAAACTGATTACACATGAATTATCGCCTACAGCCAAGTCGTCGTCAGCACAGAAAGACATCCAATCACTATCGTAGATACTATTGACGGAGAAACTAGTACCGAACCATTTTGAATGCGAATGTTCTCGTTTCCTCCCCAAGTATTCATATCGAATCCAAACGAATTCGAATAGCCTCCCTGATTCTGATTCTGTTGCTGCTGCCTCTTCTCTTCCTCCAATCTCTCCTTTTCACATTCATCTATCGAGTGCAACATACAGCATTGGAATGAAGGATTGCCCAACTTCTTGTTGGTAATATCCAGAAGTGGCGTGCGCAAATCCTCTAGGAGATCACCTGATAGTTCCCAGATAATGAACCCTCCTAAATCATTCTGCTGGGCATAATGCACCTTATCACAAATGGCACGTTCATCGTCGAAACTAACAAGACCTTCGGGTAGCATTTCTCCACCAGGGGGGAGTTTTGGATCACCCCGTTTCGTGTAGGCATATTGCGTTTTACCAATGTTATCACGCATCTGAATCATGTACGGTAGCTTGTTGTAAATATTGTAGTATTGGGGAGTGCCCTCGTCATCTGGCCAATTTGCCTCATCATTCCCGCCGTGAGGTTGGTTGAGCGCCGTCGCACCCTTGAACGATCGACCGTAAAATGGTAGTCCAATATTCATCCGTTCACTAGGTGCTCCCAAGGCAACATAGTTCTCGACACAGGAATGTATATTGAAATCTTCATCACCAAACCCCTGGTGGTACAAGGGTGCGTTTGCCCCTGTTACTGGGTCCCATGCGCCAAAGAGATCATATGACATTAGATTAAATTCAGTAAGAATGTTGGCAAGCTTGTCCACTTCGAGATTGTCAATGTGTTTCGGATTGCATGGTAGTGCGGCAGTTAATCCATACGACTTGCCCGTTTGTCTCGTCAAATTGTCCAATCGATATCTGATAGCCTGTAGTAATTTGGTGTAATTCTCTTTATCAGCTGGTGTTCCTGAATGATCGACAAAGCCTGGATATTCCCAGTCTAATGGTGTCAATAATTGAGGAAGCAAAAAATAGCTGGCATGTCAGACACTATAATATCAATCCAAGTAAAACACAAAGTCAACAGCCAAATAGAACACTCACCAATATCAATCCCATCAAAATCATAATACTTCAAAATCTTGATACAATTCTCCGCAAAATTCTCCCTCGCGGTAGGATCCGCCGAAACACTCGGAAAGTTATCCGACAAGGTCCACCCACCAATCGACGGAAACACCTCCGTCCCAACTTGATGCGCTCGATAAATCAACCCCTCGTTATGTTCATGATATCCACAATTGACATCATGCGGTCCATCATAACTACACTTTTGTACTCCTCCACCCAACATGGACGAATACGGTCCAAATAATACTTGTGGATCACCCCACCGATCAATTCCATAGAGCTCGCCCTGTTTGTCGAATTGGAAAAAAGCATAGTTGACACGTTGCAGTTTGCGAAAGTCAAAGTTGCTTGGATCAGCTAGTTTGTTTCTGTCATACCACTGCCATCCGGCGAAATACCCAATGATCTTCTTGTTGGTTCCATGGGGGATGGTGTTGATGTTAGTGCTGCTATAGCCTTGGGTAGTAGTAGTAGTAGTAGTAGTAGTAGTAGTGGATGATGGTAATGGTTCGGGATGCCCCCCTCCGTATTGGATACCGCCAGATGTAACCACGGTTGGCCCACCGTTATTATTATCAATGGTCGCATCGAATTGTGGTTGCTGTTGTTGTTGTTGTTGAGGTTGCTGTACTGGAACATTATTTTCATTATTTTGCTTCCCCAAGCAATGTTGCAATGTAGTCCCACAAAATCCATATTGCGAACAACACTCCGAACTATTGGGACATATAGTATTCCCAATAGATCCACCACCACATGTTCCCACGATAGAAGACGTTGCCTCTGTCACTGCTTGTCCTGCGCCACCATTCATAGTATTTGCAGTGGTGGTGGTGGTTGTTCCAGCATTAGTAGTAGCAGCAGCACTTGCAGAAGATACAGGAGCACGATTGGAACAATGACTATCACTCGTCCCACAAAATCCAAAGGTAGAGCAACACTCGTTGATTTTGGAGCAGAGGCCATTGCCCACTTTGCCCCCTCCGCAGGTTGCTACTGCGTTGTAGAGCGGGCTGTTGTTATTGTTGTTGTTGACATTATTATTTGTATTCACGGCGTTATTCACGTTATTATTATTCGTAGCATAATACGGAAGTGGATTATTCTGCTGCTGCTGCTGCTGCACCACTGACCCCACCGTAGTAGTAGGCCGAGCAGTAGGCCTCGTCTCTTCTTTTTCGACACTTATCAAGGCCACAGAAGAGCACGGAGTTCCAGCATAGCAAACCTCCCCATTGAAGCATTGAGAGGGTGCACCTGAGGGACAGGGGTGGGTGCAGGATGAAATGGCGTGGGACCACGATTTACCGCAAAAGTTGCTGGTGGCGGAGACTGCTGCTGGGAGAAGAAGAGTGAAGCTGATGATTGAAGAATAGGTGAGACGACGACAGTTCATTGTTGCTGCTTGTGAAGCTGCAGAGATAGTAGTGTTGTGATGTACAGTGAGATCTTTTATGATAGTAGACCGATAAGAACTATTGTATTTGCGCCAAACAAAGCAGCCCCTCCTTGATGTCATCCGCCGCCATTTCTTGTACTAATTCCTATCTGATCATGGAGAAATCCAAAATCCCTGACACCTCTAACACGTCGTCTACACCATGCTACAGCTACTCTCTAGAGAGAGGCGAGTATTGCTACTCTAGTCGCTATCTCTCTCTAGAGTTGCACAATATTACCGATGCCTACATAATTGCTCGTGACAGCTACTAAGCGAACCAACAAATCGATATGTTTCGAAGAAGACTGGGTCGTAGTGGTGATCCTTCTGCCATACAGCAGCCGTCGTCGTCATCGACGTCGACCGAGACGGAGAGGAGGAACACATTGAGATCTAATGACACCAAACACAAATACAAAACCATGAGTGTGCTTCTGATGATTGTCTTCACAGTCTTTTTCTTTCGATGTACTCTTTCGAATATTGACAATAACTCTACAAACAAGAAGACGAGTATATTTTTTTCACCCACCAGTAATACAAACATAATAATTACCACCCCCATTCCACCGAACTTCATCATCAATACCAAATCAGGATTACACAACGAACCATTGCTCGTCCAAAAAAATGTCGAGAATAACTTGATCCTATTTCCAAATTATACATTCATTCAAGATGATGATGCATCCTGTCTACAAAAAATGAAACAGATTCCGACATTTTCAAACTCCAATCATACCATTTCGTGGTTTCAAAGTAATGAAACTCTTGGAATGTTCAAGAGTGATGCATGTCGATTGGCGCAATTGTATATTCACGGTGGTGTCTATTTGGATAATGATTTGGAGTTGAGACTTTCGATATTGGATTTGATAGGTGATGGGTATGATGTTATCACTGCGGTGTCTTTAAATGATGAGGATATTTTTCAAGCCATATTGGCAGCATCTCCACGTGAGTATTTTCAGAAAATGATACAGTATGATGATGTTGCATATATTGCTACATATTTTCTCATTTGCTATATATCTTTTCATATATCTAGGACATGCCCTGATTCTACGATCTATGGAAATTATGGTAGATGAAATACCAAATATAGATCCTATTAAACCGTACAAGGGCGGATGGCTTGGGCCGAAGAGCTTGAGAATGGCAATGGAAGAGTTATTGGATTACAAGGTTAAAATGTACACGGAGACTCAAAGGAATATGACTGAGAAAGGTGTATACTTGCTAAAGGAGTTTGCGCTTGAATCACACCCCGTGATGAATAATCGTTCCATGGATAGACATTGCAATATAGCAATCAAAGGTGGCTCCACCGTATATGGCTTTTCCAGATTTAAAGCATATGGTACAATTGATGAAAAATGCTCGACAGCAACAACGTAGTAATGAGAGAGGAAATGGTAATGTTGTCTTCCGCATTCACTTCGGTGTATGCTGAAAACGTGGCTGCAGAGTTTTGAATGAAACAAGGTAACTCCTTCTTCTTGCTTCGTTCTGTCGTCACTGTGCCTTTATGCTGGGGCATGCAATTGGTCAGCGTCGCCGTTGCATTCAAGTTAAGGCTAACCGGGATAGTGGGCTCTTTTGGTACTCTGTTGTGGGCGGCGCCCACGTGGGGCCCACAACTGAGGAAAAATAGCTCGAATTACCCGTAAAATGACAAAAAATACCCCTAAAATGACCCGAATTCTCCCAAAATCAAGCCTGAGCTTTCTGCTGGAAAGGGAGTCTCCTGTGGGCACGCCCACGCGCCCACTATCCCGGTTAGCCTAATCGTATCTCTCTAGAGAGAGAGAGAGGTTGTGAGTGGACGCCACACCACAAAGATTCGATGTCGAGGAAAAGCACAACGACGCCTGCTGCACATCTATCGACCGGCACCGGCACCTATTCTTACTCTAGCACAGCTCCCTATTTGCCATGGCACGAGCAAAAGTGATATGGAGGCGAACTACTACTACTCTGTCACATAGACATAGGCGGTGTAGGACGGGAAGAGAGAAAAGCAGATGGTCTCTCATAATTATTCCATCCATCATTGCAACCATAACACTCATATATCTTCATTGGGTGCATAAGAAATTGCAAAAAATAACTGAGGAGAGCGTTCCTTTACCTGGTTTCCCTGTTGCTCATAATGACCGAGCAGCCACTCTTGATCTTGAGCTTGAGGAGCCTTCTGTTGAACCAATTCAATCTCACGTTGGAAACAAAACGTCAATGCAATTGCTAGAAAGAAATGAGAATATTCGCATCCATCATATGGGTGGTATGAACTCTCAAAAATTCAAGCCACCGCCTGGTCACTCCTGGGAACACCCACACCAAGAGTTTCATGCAAACAATAGCACCCAGCGGGACGATGTACTAAATCGTCTCAATAACATCACGTTGCCTTATCCAATCTTACCAAAGAAGGTAATAACGGTTATTGGACCAGAGAGTTCGGGAAGTACATCTTTAGCAACAACTCTAGCAGTTGCTGCAGGAGCTATCTTGGGGAATAGGATGAAAGGAAACTTACGAGCACATGACCAACCTCCTTCCCCCCCCAACCCTCACGTCCGCCATTATCGTGATCGAGCTAGAACCATGGATGGACAGCTTGAAATTCAACACTTGAGTCTACCTTGGGGTTTTCAGTGTGTGGAATTGACAGGAAGGGAGATTGCTGTAAACGTTGTCGACGCTTTGGTTCCTGAAGAGTGCTTCCGATATGAACTTGCTCCATCATTACAACCCATTGTTGCAGAGCAGAAATTTTGGCAGAAAGGAGGAGCAACGCTCGAAGTGGCTAGAGGTCCTCTGACTGAGACCGAGGCACAGGCATTACAGCAATGTCGTGATGAGGCCTTCATTTCTGAACAAAGCAATTCATCATGTGGTGCCAAGTGTGGGGCAGGAAATTATAGCGGCTACGCTCTGTACCCAAAACGGTTCTTTGTAAATATTACATCTCACATCGAATGGTATCTACAACGTGGAGTTGATGTGACTGTGATACTATCAACTCGAGATAGGTCGATATCAAGGCGCGGTAAAGAAAAGGTTCACTGCAAAAGACAGAATTTTGCACAACGAGAGGATGAACTGGCAATCGAATTGATGAAAGAAGGCTTGAGAAAGTATGGCGCATTTGGATCAATTGGAAGAGATCGTGTGATTGTATCATCATACGAGGCTCTTATGTCGATGAAGGAGGAATACTTATTTGGTCTCTACAAACAGCTTGGAATGAACTCGACTTATGTGCCATCCTTTGCAGATGGCAACAAGAAGTATGTTGCAGATGCTAATCAAGCAAACACGGACAAAAATTCTTCCACTGCAAAACGAGATATTTCGATTCAACAACCCAAATCAGCAGTGCCAGATGATGACATTCCAAAGGACTTAATCTTGCCGAAGACACTCATTACTGTTGTTGGGTTGAAAGGTTCTGGTAGTACCTTCTTATCAACAACATTGAGCAAAGTCTTGTCTACAGACGATAGTGAAAGTAGACTACAACACATCTCACTACCTCAAGGTTGTGACAGCAATCTTAATGCAACTACTGTTGATGCCTTGGTTCCTGAACTTGCCGCCTCATCATACCCTGGAAGATTCTATCTCAACATAACGAGCCATATACAATGGCACCTTACCCGCGGTGTGGATGTGAAGGTTGTCTTGGTGCTACGGGACAAGACAATAACCAAGAAAGAAAAACTGAGAAATCAACATTGCCGTGCATCACAAGAAGTTGCCAATGTTGAAGATGTTACTGGAATGAAGATAATGAGGGAAGCATATCAAAAGTATGGTGGAGAGGAGAACAAGGTAATGATAGTATCTTATGAAGGTTTGATGCAGTACAAAGAATCTTACTTGTTTGAGATTTACAATAGTCTTGGAATTGTATCAACATACGTTCCAGATTTTGTGGATGACAATAGAATGTATGTGCGTGGTGCTTCACTTCACAAAAGGGGGCACGCTGACATAACGAATAAGATGAAGTAGAAAGAAGATGTCAATGCTACATACTTTTAGTTCAAGTATGCAGCTAACACCCTTGCGTTGCTGAACGAGCTGTCGCCATTGTGTTGTAGTATGGTACAAACGATGGTAAATAGATGCCAATTCCAATCGAAATGCCAAGCTGATAAGTACTTTGCAGCTCTCTCCTCTCGAGAGAGAGAGAGAGGAAGTAGGTAGCTAAGTAAGTATTCAACTTGGGTATGTTGTAATGTATGTATGTAGCATACAAATCAAAGAGTCCAGAGACATCCATCTCATTCCCGCTTCTTGGCGCGCCACCACCACTCACTTCGATCTTCTTGTGTCCAAAGTCCAAAGATGATGGCTCTCGCTCTACTAGATATGCATTTGCCGAAGCACCAAAGAGCACAACAATACAATCCAGTCATAACGAAACAATCCAATCCATTACCCAGCACTACCAACACCAACAGTAATAATGATGAACGGGTACAGTACCACCAATAGCAGTAAAAAGCGCGCCCGCTCCACCTCGAGCGGTACCTTCCCAACAAGAACAACAAACAACAACAACAACAACCGTCTCCTCCGTCTCAACGTAGGAGGACACCCCTACGACATAATCCGCACCTCTCTCCCCCTCCTCGAAACAATGATGACAGATCGCTGGCTCGATAGTTGCTTATTAGATTCGGATGGACGAATCTTTTTAGATCGTGATGGTGATGCCTTTGGTGATGTTTTACGGTATTTGCATGGTGGGGCTGATTTTTTATTGGAGTTGATGAATCATTCGGTTCGTATAGGTGCTGCTGGTGCTGGGGAGGATGGATCTTCAAGATTGAGAAATGTTCATCATCATTCGCATCATCATCATCATGGTGCTTCTTCTTTTGGTGACTATTCTACTACAGTATCCACCAATAATCATCCATCAGCAATGATGATGCCAAGTAGTAGCACTACTACTAATACAACAACACCACAACATTATCAAATGGATCGACTACGGAGATTACGAACAGAAGCAGATTATTATGGATTACATCAACTTGTTCATGATATTGATTCTATTACTATTGGTTCCAAAATTGTCTTTGAGGAAGATTGTTGGGGTAGAGTTGCTGGTGGATTTCATTCGATCAATAATAATAATAGTGGTAGTAGCTTGGTGAATGCTCCGGGTGGGAACAATAACAACAACAACAACAATAATAATGATGATGATGGGGTGAATAATCATCATGGGAATAATAATCAAGACAATGTTGGACAACAGCAGCAGCAGATCAATCAAGATGACAATGCACTACTGCATCATCAACAACAACAACAAGAACAGCAGCAAGAACACGATGTCGAAGAAGACGATGAAGAAGAAAATGACGAAGAACAAGCCGAAGAAGAAGACGAAGAAGAAGATGAACCCGACGAAATAGAAGAAGATGATGATGATGAAGAAGAAGAATCATCTGACGAAGAAACCTACAAGAATTGGTCATGGTCACGTCAATTCGGAAATCCACACATTTTACGTCCACATCCAACTCATTCGTCAAGTATGGTGGTAGGTCAAGATGGGACATACTTGCTCCTATTAAGATTTGCGGCAGCGTTACCATCACCATTGGCAAGGATTAAGTGGGAGGAGGAGGAGGAAGATAGGAGGGTTACTCGGAGTGTACGGGCAAGGAGGAGGAGGAGGACGAGGGGGGGAGGAGGACGAGTGGGTGAAGATGGTTCTAGTCATGGGAATGATATGGGTGGTGGTGGTGGTGGAGGAGGAGGAGGAGGAGGACTAGGAGGTAATGACGATAACGATGATGACGACGATGATGATGCCAATCACAGCAAAGAACTTGAAGAAGACTACTTTGTCACTGTCAACATTGAAGCTCCACTACAAACAGTAATGGATGCAGTTGACGAAAGTCAAACTCATTTTCCAATACTACGTGCTGGACTATGGGACTATCGAACCGAAGAAGAAGTGCTGAATGAAGATCCAGTCTATGCGACTGTCTCGGCGATGGAGGTTGTCTCACTTTGTGCTGGAGACATCTTATCTGTAAGCTTTATGAATGATGAGGTGTCAAGGGAGAAGAGTCCACTGCCGGATGATTGTCCGCCAGAGTTGGTCAATAGTTTGACGTTGATCAAGGTGTGTGGGAATACATTGGCGAGGTATGAAAGGTCAAAACAGTCTCCTGGATTTGTCCACCATGGAAATGGTAGTTTTGTAGACGTTCACCCACGTCAGGGAGGAGGTGGAGGTGGTGGAGGTAGTAGCAGTCGATACAGCAACGGCAAGAATGGAATGTCACCATTTCACACCCCAGACAGAAAGTCTCCTTACCGCCGCCCTTCGGCTTTTCAAAATAATGCATCATCCTATGATCAATTTGACGAGGATAGTTCACATGATGACGACTCTAATTATCATCAGCAGGAAGAGTTCGATCGTTCCCTCACCCGTACAGCGCATTGGACCAAACCACGGAATGACTTTGATTCAACGCCATTTCAACCACGTCTTCATTCAGATGCATCAACACTTGAATTCCCGCATCCGGGTCAGTACCTTCTTTTGGGGAGGGTGGCCGTGGGATGTCGTCGCGATGCAACGTTCCAACCAGTCCTAAGTGGAGGACCATTGGAGGGTCATCGTGCCCAACTATCTGTCCGATCTGCTGGGGGGCGTCTACTCCACGCAGTTGGAGCATTTGTCTTTGAAGATAAACCTCGACTTAGTGGATCTGACTTGAGTATCTTATCCGAAAATGGAATGTTCAACGATGTCGTGTACATTCCTCGGAGTGGAACAGAACTCAGCATCCGAACCACGGGTGACTGTCGTCTCCATCCCGAGGGTACCGAGGTAGGACCATTTTGCAGTGCAGTCTCTCAATGTTTGAGTCTGCTCCTCATTGATGATGACATCATGGAGGTGGATAGGTACATGCTCCGAACGGTACGGAGTGACGGACCCAATCCTCAACGTCAAATTCGTTGGTATCACACCAGATCTGCCACCTCTCCACGTGGACGGGGCAAGGGGGGTACCTCATTGGAACCATCTCTCTTTGATGTGGATGGACACCGACTTGTTTGGAGAGGAAGTTGTTGTTCCTACACTCACACCACCACCACCAGCAGCAGCAGTAATAACAACAGTAATACTACCTCCACAGTCCTCATAATGGGCTCCATCCCCCCACTCCACCGAGGCTACGTCGTAGCCCTCCTCAAGAACAATCAACCCCTTGCCATATCCATAACTCCCGAATCCCTCGACATGAAGGGACGACATTGTCATTACTTCCAAGAAATTGTCGAGTTGAAAGATGGAGATGAGCTAACCATTGCCGATTGTGCGTATGGGGAGCGTTGGAGGGATTTGTTTGTTGAGTCGAGACGGGTGGAGCTTGATACGCGTATGGGTCATTTGTCGTTTGTGGTGTTGTTGCAGAAGAGTGATGAGGGTGAGGGAGGCGTTGGTGTTGTTGTTGATGGTGCTGGGGCGGATGAATCCAATGCAATGATGATGTAGGAGTTGGATAGATGCATATATGGTAGTAATAAATAATTATTAATAGCTTTGTAGTTCATTATTACGAATGGGACCTAGAGCTTGATCGTCGCCGCCTCTTGTCCTTACCATGATGAGTAGTAGAATGCTTTCGTCTCTTTCGATCCTCCTTCCTTCGACGGTGCTCTTCCTTTTCTTTCCTCTTTTGAGCTCTTTCCTCTTTCCGTCGTTTCCGTTCCTCCTTACTACTGTTGTTTGTTAGTAGCTCTTCTTTTCTTGGATTGTGATTGTCATCTTCTTGTTCAACATCATGTTGTTGTTGTTGTTGTCGTTTTTGTGATGGAGCAGCGAATAAATCTTGACCTGTATGAATATCATACTCCGATGCCAATTCTTGCCCCTTATAGGCATGCCCCGCCTCTGCAACTGCAACTGCAGCACTAGAGTTGTTGTTGTTGTTGTCGTTGTTGTCCGCCTCAACCTCCTCATCCCTTTCCTCCCGTTCCTGCACATGCTTCGGCAATCGATACTTCTCCACATGATCCACCCTCAACTGCCTCCCCAGCACCTGACACCCACACAAATTATCCACCGCCAACACACAACTCCGCGCATCCTCATACTTGACAAATGCAAACCCCCTCGATTTACCAGTGTCACCATCACGTACTAAATGAATATCCTCAATTTCACCATATTGGCTAAAGATGCAAATGACATCGCCTTCGGTGAGATTGAGCGGGAGTGAGCCAATGTTGATCCAGGCGCTTGAGGCGTATTTTTGGTGCCAGGAGGCGGCGGTGTGGGTTAGACCGTTGGAGAGTTCGATGGCGTTGATTCGTTGGATTTCGGAGATTACATTCATATTTTATTATTGATGTAGATAGCAGATTGATGTTTTATGAAAACATGAAATATGGTTTGGTGGGAACATAACCGGTTCGGTGAGGCTGAGCGGTTCATTTTCACTTCCGCCACTTCGGCCGTTGCTGCCTTGATCCGACCCGAGCGAGGCGGCTCATCAAGACAATAATATTATATATATTGACACCATGCTGTCCACAACATCCTCCCTAACGGCTGCTCAAAGATCTCAACAACAATGGGAGAAAAAGAAACAGCGCAATAATAATAATTTATCCTCTTCTACTTCTCGTACCAAGAATCATAATCATAATAGCCGTCCTTTGGATTTGGCATGGCGAAGTCCCTATCGGCCACGATTGTTTGGTGGTCCTTATTATTCGACCATGATGATGACTGTCATCTCTACTCCTCGATATCAGGGGGGGGCAATTGTTGTCACGGATGACGAAGAAACAACGAACAGTCATCATCGCCAGAATAGTACTACAATTAGCAATCATATTCATCCATCCAGAAAAATGTATCTATCACCGCAAATGATGATTACCATCCAATCTGAAATTGAGGCATTGCCCCTCCCTGCTACATTGGCATCGGTTGCCTTGACTTTATTGAATAGCACTCTACTTTGGGATGTCCATGATAACAATGATGATGACGATGATGATACAAATCGAAATAATATTGTCAATAACAACATGAAAGAGGATTCCACCAATTTCACCACCAACAACAACAACAACAAAAGTAACAACAATGATGCTGACAATCTCTCGAAATACTTTTCAGGAATTACCATCAACGATGAACAGCAGCAACGTCAACAGAAAAAAATACAATTTGACAATTTGTGCAAAGGATTGATTACCAAAGGAAATCATGTCATGTTGTTCACGTGGGAGGAGGTTCAAGATCGATTGGGGGAGGAATTTATATTTGCTCGATTGACATCATCTTCTTCTTCTGATGATGATGATGCCACTACTACTACTGTGGTTGATAGTGAGGGTGGTGCTGCTGCTGCTGCTGTGGAGGAGGGGAGTGATGCGGAAGATACATTGGGAGTGGCGGCGGTGATAAAAGAAGTGACTCCAACATCATCATCACCACCACCACCGCCTTCAACGACGAACAAATGGCAACACCACCGTCAACAACATTACCATCGTGGCAATAATAACCTCAAAAAATCAATCCCAAAGAAATCACATCCAACCTCCCCCAAACCCACCCAACGACGTCACAATATCAAACTCAAACAAGTCATCAAACGTGTTGCCCACGGTGCCAAACGAAAGGCCAACATGGGCCTCGATGCCTACAAACAAATGATGCTCGATCGAATGGGGAAATCGAAATACAATCTCATGTTTCAACAGGCGACCATGTCCCCCACGAAAGATTTAAAGGTGTTGTTAGATGATAGTGCCAAATCACTCGATGATAAAATTCAACAAGCCGAATCATCCCGTCGCAAGACGAAACAAGACTTACTACTCGAAAGGGCCGAACAAGAACGTCAAGCACGTGAATCAGCATCCAAATTACTCCGTCCACTCACCCCCGATGAGGCTCAAATTGTCAAAATGGCCTTATACGGCCACGGACCCAAATCCCAAGTCCTGGCGTCTCAAGGTGCCGACTCTGTCCAACGTGATAGCATGCAAACACTCCAACCAGGCCAATGGCTCAATGATGAAGTGATCAATTACTTTTTGAAGAATTGTTTGGCGAAACGGGATGAAATGTTGTGTGCCAAACAACCGGGACGGAAACGTAGTCATTTCTTTAATTCATTCTTTGTTCAGACCATGTTTGATGACAAGAATGATAATTTTGAGTTGAGGGGACGGTATAATTACAAGAATGTACGGAGGTGGTCCAAAAAGGTTCCGGGGAAGGATATATTCAATCTCAAATATATTTTCTGTCCTATCAATTTGGATAATATGCATTGGACATCGGCATGTATCTTTATGGAGGAGAAGAAGATACAGTACTTTGATTCGTTGGGGGGATCAGAGCGGGGTAAGTTGAAGGGATTGTTGCAGTATTTGAAGGATGAGTGGAAGGCGAAGAAAGGGGGGGAGATGGATGTGAGTGAGTGGAAGTTGGTGGGGTGTCAGGAGGATACTCCTAGGCAAAAGAATGGTGAGGCAGAGTTGGTTGTTTGATACATTGATCTGTCTTCTTTTCTAATGACGAAAATGATATCTTACTTTTGCTTGTTGCTCTGTGTCTCACTCACAACCATCCTTGCATATATACTCTTATAGGTTTTGACTGTGGAGTATTTACCTGCATGTTTGCAGACTTTGTAACGAAGGATTGTGAGCCTGTCTTCCAGCAAGAGCACATCACTCAGTGCAGACAGCGCATTGCACTTTCTATTATGAAGAACTGTGCAATTGAGTAAACATTTTATAATACATAGAGGAATAAATTTATCATGAAGATTTTCTTTAGCCTATTGTAAAGCCTGAGAAAATAAACAGTATGTGAATGTAGATATCTGTTGTTTTTCTACTCTGCAAGTACTTATTTTCCCTCTGTTTCCCTCCTCTGTTTGAGAAGTGACGCACGTCACCGACCTCGCTGATGATGCCACGTCGCACAACCAGCTAGCATCTTTTGTGCGAGGAACACTCACAAAACAAGAGTTCACAAAGCATCCTCAACAACAACTCTTCTACATAAAGCGCTCCTCCTCACTTTCATTGCCACCTTGCTATCATCGCAGGCGCAGGTTGCTTAGTTGGTCAGTCAAGTCAGGCCCTTGCAAATCCAATCTCAATCGCAATAATCTTACGAAGTTTTCCCGACGCGGGCACCGGCGGCCAGTCAGAGTTCGACAAAACGCTTTTATTTGATATCCTCAAAAACTACAACGTGGAGAAGGCTGTGGCATCGACTAATGAACATGATGAGCACTAATAAAGGCGGCGTAGGTGAATACTACCAAAGATTTCTCGCCTTCCTCGCGTCATCTCCAAATCCTGAGGACAAAGATAAAGCTGAAGCGGCCATTATCTTCATTGTTAGTGCAATGACGATGATTATCAGCATCATCCAGATGTTGTGTAACGATAAGCGAGACAGTCACAGCCGAAGCAGCACTAAAAATAATTTTTTTACCATTGACAACATCAACATGATCATGGGGCAGTAGTCAAAGAATGAACTATCCGCATAGGACGCACAAATCAAACGAGCTGAGGCAGAGGACTGTTCTCCAGGTTTAAATGTAGCAAAAATACCATCGCAGGAAGAGAGGAGTGTGATGCAAGAGACATTCGACATAGAGGTAGAGGATACATATTGAGAAGGAGATTGGTATCAGGAGTTTGCAAATGATTACAGTATAACATAGGCATAGTGTTGAGATGAAAAATTATTCCATAATGCTGTAGTTCAGGAAAACTTACTGGCCAAGTTCTTCTTATTTGTGCATCTTCATTGCGATAAGACAACCAAACTACTTTGTGCTCCTAGTAAAGGGGACAATAAGTATTCATTTCAACTTACTCTGCTTGAAACTACATTCGCTACTATGTAGTATAGAAAAGGAGCAATAAGTATCGATTCTTCATACCATCCTGAGACAAGCGCCTCACACGTGCGTCGCAGAGCATTCCACATGAGCTTCTGCCTCCTCCCTATGAGGACTTTTCATTGCATCAACTGCAGCCTTATGTGCACGAAGAGCCGCGGCAAGGTCTTCTTTACTACACAATCCAAGTTGATACATTTTCTTGACTTCTCAGAAGCCTCCACAAGTTTGGCCTTGGTGAAATTGACATGCTGCCTACTATATTGGCGGCGAGCTGCAATAACATGTTCGTAGACACTCACTAACTTCAGGCATCAGCATGATGTTATGTCATGCATATAATCACAATAATTTACTCCTACCAATCAACAATAGCTCCAAAGAAGAATGGAAAAATAGGCGGCACCATTCCACCAAAAAGCGAGAGGCACACATGCCTCACATGTGAGCCACGCACAGAGTATTAGTATTCCTCAGCATTAGCAGCTTCTGCCGCTCTCCTGTAAGGACTTTTCATTGCATCCAATGCAGCCTGATGTGCACGAAGAGTTGCGGCAAAGTCTTCTTTACTGACCACTCCACCTTGATACAATTCCTTGAGCTTTTCCAATGACTTATCATCTCCAAGGTTGGCGGCAATCATGAAATGTTTAATTAACCTTTCATAACGGCCAAATCTCCCTTCAAACATGCCAAGCTTGTATCTAGCTCCTGGATGACCACCAATAGCTGCCTGTTCCAAGTGATAAAGTTCCTTTTCCTCGTCCTTTTCAACAACAGTACCAAAATAATAAAAACATGATAATTGATAATGTGCTATTTCATCACCCAATTCAGCTGCCTTTGTCCAATATTCAAAGGCACCTTTGTAGTCCCCCTCCTCACTACGCTGTGTACCTAACTGTGTTAGTACAACTGGATCGTTTGCCTCAAAAGCTCGTTTCATCAGAATCTTATCAGCTTCTTCATTCGATTTGGGTATAGGATGTCGACAAAACGGACATTTCTTCTCAAGCCTCTGTTCTACCTCTCTGGTCTGATTGGCATAACTGCATCCATAACAAATTGTTTTGCTGCAGCACGTCTGCAAGACAGATTTCTTTGGATCAAATGGTAGTGGTAACATGCAAATTGGACAGTCCCCAAGATGGCTGCTTTCGGGCTGCTTGAATAATAATTCGTCACGTAACTCGGCCGCTCTTTTCTTACACTCTTTTTTGTGTTTTGGCCTATGCTCTTTTTGGCATTTGACACTGCAATATCGTACGAGGTAGCAAGCAGTACATTTCCTCAATTTGATGTCATAATTTTCTGCAATGCCACAGGTAGGAAGCACAATAACACGATGTGTTGTTCGTCCCATTACTATCATCTGTGCTCATTGTGCTCGAGTATGCGGATGATGCTGGTAATGACCGCATTGGAGTATGATATTTGGTGACGAAGATTCAGAGCTGATGTCAGAGATGTTGTGGTGATGTGGTGAAAGTCTGTGACCCCCTCCTTCGTGCGTTTTGGAGAGAATCTTCGTAAAAAGAGGCCTATAGACCAATAATTTGCGAGGAAGACTGATGCGACAGCTTTGGTATTTAGGAATCAGTACCAAAACTTGCTGACACCTCTTTTTCCTCAAGGTCACGTGGATATGGGGTCATCACGATCAGTGAATCGCATCTTTCTCGACCCCACAAACTCACACTTCGACCAGCCCTCCAGATCTCTCATAAATTCAGCGGCATTACAAAGTACATAGCCATACTACATTAACTTACAATACAACATGAGTGAATTTACATTGAATATTTGTTGCATGGGCGCCGGCTACGTCGGTGGACCAACTATGGCAGTGATTGCCTTGAAGTGTCCTCAGGTGCGTAATATATATATAGTGATGTGTGTCAAACACTTGATGCAATTTCAAAACATATGTTTTTACGATATATTGATATAACAATGACTGACTCAATGACTACCACTTTTTATTCTTCCAACTAAATCAAAACAATGCAACAACAATTCTTCAACTACTCAACAAAACGACCATAATCATTCATAATTACAGATCCGAGTGTGCGTAGTAGACCTCTCCCAAAAACAAATTGACGCCTGGAACTCCGACTCCCTCCCCATCTACGAACCGGGCCTTCCCGAAGTCGTCTCCGAATGCCGCGGACGGAACCTCTTCTTCTCCACCGACATTGATAATGAAATCAAACGTGCCGACATTGTCTTTATTAGTGTCAACACCCCCACCAAGACCATGGGGATTGGTGCCGGCCGTGCGGCCAATATTAAAAATTGCGAATTGTGCGCACGCAAAATTGCCGAGGTGAGTGAGTCCGGCAAGATTGTTGTGGAGAAGTCGACTGTGCCGGTACGTACAGCGCAGGCTGTCCGACGTGTGTTGGAATGTAATGAGAAGGGACTTAAGTTTCAAGTCTTGAGCAATCCAGAGTTCTTGGCGGAGGGGACGGCCATGGAGGATTTGAAAGCGCCGGATCGGGTGTTGATTGGGGGTGTGCAAGATGCAGATGGGATCAAGGCTGCGGAGACATTGGTGAGTGTGTATGCCAATTGGGTGCCTCGGGAGCAGATTTTGACGACCAATTTGTGGTCAAGTGAGTTGAGTAAGTTGGTGGCCAATGCATTCTTGGCGCAGAGGGTGTCGAGTATCAACTCCATTTCGGCATTGTGTGAGGCGACTGGGGCCGATGTTAGTGAGATTTCACGTGCTGTCGGGATTGATCAACGTATTGGACGGCGATTCCTCAACTCCTCCATTGGATTTGGAGGATCGTGCTTCCAAAAGGATATTCTCAACTTGGTCTACCTCTGTGAAACGTATGGGTTGCATGAATGCGCCGAGTATTGGAATCAAGTCATCGTCATGAACGATTACCAAAAGAAGCGATTCACTGAAAAGATGGTCTCCAGTATGTTCAACACTGTTACCGGCAAAAAGATTGCCATCTTGGGATATGCCTTCAAGAAGGACACGGGGGATGTACGTGAAACACCCTCCATGTTTGTTGTCAGGGATTTGGTATTGGAACAAGCCAAGATTCATGTCTTTGATCCTCAAGTCAAACGTGAGGATATGTGGACTGAAATGGATTACACCTGTGGAATGAATTTTGAAACACATCCGGGATTAGATAAGGCTGTGACTACCTCTCCTGATGCCTACAGTGCTTGTGATGGTGCTCATGCCTTTGCCGTGTTGACGGAGTGGGATGAATTCAAGACGTTGGACTTTGAGCGTATTTATAAGGGTATGGCAAAGCCTGCGTTTGTGTTTGATGGGCGTAATATTTTGGATCATGCCAAGTTGAGAGAGATTGGATTTGAGGTGCATGCTATTGGAAAGCCCGATCCTAATAAATTTTCCGACCTTTAAGAAGGGTTGTTGGGAGGTAGGTGACAGATACTTAGTAGAGAGACAGGGGGATCGATTGGGGGGTGTAATTCACCATGATGGGGAAAGAAGTTTGGGGGAATCTAGATAAATAATGTGCACAGATGCACGCAATAATAACGGCTTTTTAATGGAGAAAATTTATGAATTGAGATGTAATAATCAATGAATTATCTGTATTGGCATGGGAGTAAACTGTGATAGGATGAACCATCTCATTTCTACTGAAGAATCCACTGGCCATTTTTGATCACTGCGATGGATTTGAGCATCTTTCGAAAGACTGCGGCATCACTGTCAGGTACGTCCTTGAATTCCTTTAGCAACTCTCGTGTCGTTGGACCACCGCCGTTGGAGGCTTTGCGTCGGAGATACTTTTGAAGGCGGAGTAAAAGTTCGCTCTGTTTCTTTGACCCAACATCTACCTCGTCAGTCTCCTTTTGGCTCGATGACGCAATTTTCATCCGCTTTTGTTGTAGGTTGGCGAGCAAAGCACTAGAAGAAGTCATCTTTGTCGCTTGACCACCAACAGCTGCCGGCTGCCTGGTCTCATCAGAACCCGTCCAAGTAGGCGTGAAGCGATCTAGATTCTTCGAGCTCTCCTGCAACGATACCACCGCTTTCAGTGCTGTCTTCTTTGCATCGTGTTCCATTTCCTTCTCTGAGATAGACTTCTTTTTTGTGGAAGAGTTTTCTACAAAATCATGGTCAAAGACGCCACACAATCCCCTGCTTTTCATAACGACTTCCAACGTGGTCTTCTTTTGGGGTTGATCTTCATCGTTGCCTTCTGATGCAGCTGCGGTGTCTACATCCACAACGCCTTTACCTCGCGTGATCTCTCCCGTCTCCGTAATATCTTTCGTATCTGCCTTCAACGTAAATAAATCCTTCAAATCCTTCTGCGAGAATAAACGTCGTTGCTTTGGATCTTGTAAGACTTGGTTAGATAAGGCTGTCTTGAAGATTTGACGCTGATATATCTTTTCTTCAATCGTCCCGGCCGTAATTAAACGGTACACGGTAACATCTCTCTTCTGACCGAATCGCCATGCTCTTTCTCTGGCCTGCGCATCGGTTTGTGGGTTCCAATCTGGGTCATAAAGTAAAACCCGATTAGCGCCAGTGATGTTGAGACCAACCCCACCTGTTTTAGTCGTCATGAGCATGCAGAAGTAGCTCTCATCATTGTTGAATTTATCAACTAAACGCTGCCTGGCGGCGACGTTTGTGTTTCCATCCATTCTTGCATAGTTCCAACCCTGCATATTCGAAAACCGTTCGATGATATCGAGCATCTTGCGCCATTGGGTGAAAATGATTACTTTGTGCCCTTGCTGCTTCCATAGCGGCAATATCTTTGATAGGACTTGGAGTTTTCCCGATTGATCAGCAATGGCATCATCTTCTTCATAGAATTCTTCATCAGAGGAGGAACTATCGTCATTGAGCGAAGGGTGCATAGATCCATCAGCATTGGCAACAAGACTAGCATGATTACAAATCTTTCTCAACGTTGTGACTGCACCGAGAAGATTTGCAGACCCCCTCATCACACCCATTACTTCATCTGACCTCAAGAATTCTTCATACATTCTGCGCTGTTTTGGGGACAAGCGGCAGAAGAGTACTTGCTCCGTCTTCCCTGGCATTCTATTCACTTCCTTAACATCTTTCTTTTGTCTTCGTAGTAAGTAAGGATTAATCAGATCTCGCAACACCAAGGAGCACCGATAGGCTAATTGTACTTGCATCGGACTCGCATTTGAGTATCCTCCACGCTTAATTGGAACGGCAAACTCTGCCTCGAACGCCGGAAGAGTACCCAATCGTCCAGGAAAGATAAAGTCAAACAACGACCACAGCTCTCGAAGATCGTTTTGGATTGGTGTCCCACTCAGCAAGAGGCGATGAGGAGTACGTAGCCGTTTGCACGCAAGAGTCACGTCAGCATCCGGATTACGAATCTTTTGACCTTCATCCAACACGACATAGCTCCAATTGTGATTTACCCATTCATCCGGTGAACGTCGAATACTCTCATAGGTAGTAACAATAACGTAACCTGTCCCACAAAAGGCATCTGCTCCCTTTTCATTGTAGTCATCGTCATCAATAGCCTCATTAACTCTATCCGAGCGAGCACTCTTTAACCACTTCTGCATTGAGCGCAGCATCCCTTTTGATACAACTCTAGAGGCACCGTCTGTTTCACCAGATCGATGCATCATAATCCTACGCAAACCAGGTGCCCAAACTGACAATTCACTGAGCCAATGTGCCAACATTGTCGCCGGGGCAACAATTAAAACAGAGTCGATGAAACGATTAGCAGCCATGGCACCCAAGAAACTACAAACCTGTACGGTTTTACCTAACCCCATTTCATCTCCCACGCACCCTCCGGCACCTTGACAATGAAGTTCCCACATCCACCGCAATCCAATGCGTTGGTAGGGAAACAGTCGATTGTTCACCCAAGCGGGGATTTCCAATCCTCCGTCGTATACTTCAGCTCCAGGTGGTATTTCAGTAGAATCCTGTTCGGCCATTATATTCACTTGTTTGAGACCATACTTAGCCCAGTATTCTGTGCGATCTTCGTAGTCGAATTCATCCATGTCGTCAATAGATGTTGGATTGTAAACTGACTCTTTCTTTGACTCATTCTTTTTGGACGATTCATTGTCATCATCCAATTGTGAATTGCAATCAGCACTCTCCTTCTTCATGGGTACAAACGCACCAACCTCATCAATGTCCATGGTATCATCATCTACATCGTCATCAGTATAATCAACAACACGTTTCTTCTTCCGTCTTGAAGTCCGTGTTCTTCGCCCTCTACCACCATTCGACTGTTGACATTCGGCAATGTGCCTTGATAAGAATGCATCTGGTGTGTCATCTCCCCCCTCGTCTCCACCTTCTTTATCATTGTTGAATATTAAAATAGTTTCACAGATTGGACAGTATACTTTGGTTGTAGAACGTTGGATGATGTTTGTTGTTGTTGCTTTTGATGCATTGGAGTCCTTTGAGTCTTTGGGTTCTTCATTACCCGCCCATCGAACTCCATGTTTCTTTGCTGACACATCTTCCGATTTACCCTTTAATATTCCAACATTCTTTGCCATAATTTTTTGTTCACTCTCATCTACAAACTCTGCCTCCTCCTCCTCTTCACTACTCTCCAAATTAGTATGTTTCAAACCCAATAATTCCTTTTGTCGATTCAACCTGCGTCTCTTCCGTTCCTCCCTCCGTTTCCGTGATTGTTCAGCATCATATCGTTCTTCCTCCATTGATTTTAATGGAGTTAATCCATTATCAATGCGCATTTGTGATTTGAGTGACATGATTGTGTTGCGTTTGCGTCGTTGTTGTGGTATGTTGTTGGTTGTACCATTAGTATTGTTGTTATTGGAGTGATGATGGAATTGATGTCCATTTTTGATTTGATCCAGACGACTAACTTGTGTATTCGATGATAATAATGATGTTGTTGCTTTGTCATTGTTCTTTGTAGAAGCAGATTTCTTCTTCTTCTTTATTGCACCATTCCTACTTTTAGAATCATCATCATCTTGATAATAATATTGACCATCATGATCCTCTTGAAGCACTCGTACACCATAATAGTCATCAGACACAGTCCCATCATCATGATGTTGACCATCATTGCCAATTCTCCGCCGTCTCTTTTTATAATGATCCGTTGGTATAATTCCATCAATATCATCATCTGATATTCCAGCGACATTGTGAAGATAGGAGAGACATAATTGTTCCTTCATGTGGAACAAATCGATATTTCGTTTGCGAGTCTCTTCGTCATCACTGACAGTCGGATTCTTCGTTTGAGCGGAATGTAAACTCTGTCGAACTTGAGATAGGACTGTCAACAAGTGGGGAACATCCTCTGCACTATTATTTCTATTGTTATTGTTGTTATTGCCATTTGCAGAACAAGAGGTCGAAGGAGCCAATTCCGATAAATTTGGTAACGGAATTCCAAATTTTCCACAGGGGACCAATGATGATGCCCCTACTGCTGCACGTGTAGTACCAACTGCGAAAGAAGAATCAGCAGCATTGGTGGAAGTGTTGGTAGCAATGGCTCGTGCAATTTCCGCATGGGGTAATTCAAGCTGTGGAGCGGAGCGTAATTTGGCATTTCGTAGGATGGACGATTCGTAAGTTGAGGCGTCGGCTGTGCTGGAGCCTAGAGAGGCTAGGAGGGCGGCTTCGTTGGTGCTGCTATTGTTGGTGGTGTCGGTCATGGTAGTCAGTGTCTGCTTGTGATGATGGCAGAGACAACAATGTATGAAGAACGGCGATGAATCAGAGCCATCCAGTGAAAAAATGAAGAAAAATGACGAAAGTAAACAAATGTCGTTTCAGTGACGAACGAGTTTGGCCAAGTCAGGTGAAAAGAGTCGACTTTCCACTTTCCACTTTGTTCGGCCTTTGATTTGCAGGGCGCGACGCAATAATACCTCTCAATAGAGAGCTCTATCGGACGTTATCTTGGCTTGGCTGTTAAGGAAGAGGTTCTCTCCAAAATCATTTATTTTGCAGAGTTGAAGTGGAATCTCTAGCAACTGAATAAAATAATTTTATGGCTGCCCTGCCTCCTCCGTCCAAGCAGATTACAGTGAGAAAAAGATATTTTCATATTACCATTCAAACGAGAAGATAAAAGGCCGTCGAAGAATGAGTAGCTCAGATAATAACGAGACGAACAACACATCTTGCTGTGCTTCCTGTGGCATCACAGAAAATGATGACATCAAATTGAGGAAATGCACTGCTTGCTACCTCGTCAGATACTGCGGCGTGAAATGCCAGAAAGAGCACAGAAAGAAACACAAAAAGGAGTGTAAGAAAAGAGCGGCCGAACTACATGATGAGATTCTATTCAAGCAACCGGGAAGCAGTCACCTTGGGGACTGTCCAATCTGCTGCTTACCCCTGCCGCTGTCGCATGATCCACAGACAACTGCCATGATGGGATGCTGCAGCAAAATAATTTGTCCAGGATGCAATTATGTCCATCAGATCAGGCAGGTAGAACAGAGGCTTGAGAGGACATGTCCCTTCTGTCGACATCCTATACCAAAATCGAATGAAGAAGCTGATAAGATTCTGATGAAACGAGCTGAGGCAAACGATCCAGTTGCACTACGATTCGTAGGTACAACTCGCAGCGATGAGGGGGATATCAAAGGTGCGATTGAATACTGGAAAAAGGCAGCTGCAATGGGTGATGCCGAAGCGCATTTCCAATTAGCATGTTTGTATGCTTCGGGTAATGGTGCCGAAGAGGATGAGAAGAAGGAAATTTATCACCTGGAACAGGCAGCTATCGATGGGCATCCAAATGCTAGATTCAACCTCGGTCTTTTTGAGTGGGAGAACGGCCGGTACGAGAGGACAATAAGACATTTCATCATCGCCGCCAACCTTGGAGATGATATGTCAATTGAAAAGCTCAAGAAAATGTATCAATTTGGATTGTGTAGTAAAGAAGACCTTGCCG
>JALLBH010000296.1:0-27446 GCA_036940005.1 Skeletonema menzelii | reverse complement strand
CCAAAGGACACGCCAAAGGGCCCGGACAGAACGACAGAACGACCGACCGACCGACCGACCGACGACCGACTTAGCTCCTCTCATTATTTAGATCGTTTGAGTGCGTCTATTGGTCGACTCAAGTATGTCAAACTAAACACTATGAAACATTCAACCTCTTCTTACACCAATTACTTTTATCGTTTATCCATCTTTCAACTTGTTCCTCTCAGCAGCTATTTGCGAAGCTCTCTTTGGCCCTTCATACTCTATAAACGTACCCATGAGTAGGTCGTACAACATACAGTATTGACCGTAGTTGAAATTAAACTTGCGGTGGTGCATTTCATGATGTCCAACCGAATACATAAACCATTGACCTGTTGCGAGCCTAACAATGCGCTTTCCAATTAGTGGAACACTTTCGATGAGTCTGATCAATTTATTGTCTTTACCAAACAGATTGGAGGATCCAATGAAGGGCATTGAAAAATTGACATTGTATGGACTATGGTTCAGCATTGCTAATGCGGCATGTAGATTGAAGAAGATAAGAACCGTAACGGCGTGTACCCCTCCACCTGTCGTTACGAAATCAGGCGAGTGTGCACTCCCACTCAGCCAAATCCGACAGGAGGGAAGCAACATTTCAGCTGTCAAAACGGCAAACCAAGTACATACGACACCGATCATGTGCTCAATTGGATGTTCGTTCCCTGCATCTAAATATCCTCTCACAGGATAATGCTGTCTATGATGATGCTTGTGGATCAAGGGGTACATACTCGGAAGATGCAAGAAGTGATGTAGTGGTGCATACAATAGATCCATTGATACGAGCATGATTCCCAATGCGACGATGGTATTGGAAACCGAAATTTCTTCCATCTTCCACGGCACCAATTGTTGGTGTCCCCCGTGCCAAAGATAATGAGTAAGCCTCATAACAAAGGCATATTCATTGAGTGAATTGATAGACAGGTAGACAACTGACCGTAAATCTAAACTAACATATCGTACAGGTGGAGCACCCGGTTCTCTTGTTGGTAGAACCTTGCATTTGAATAATTTTTCAATCATTGCAACGACTAGATGATCGTAGAAGACAATAGCGCATCGAATGAAAATGAATCCGGCAATCCAAAGTTGCGCAGACGCAATTTTCCATGGGTTGAGCCATGACGGATTGTTGTAGAGATAATGAATCACGTAAAGAGCGGTGGCCGAGTCCAGGACGACAGACTGGAGCTTCTGCTGCTGTGAACGCATTGATAGCTGCGCACGAAATGATGGCCTCTGTGTTGTAGTGGCGACATTGGAAGTTTTGGGGTTGCACATAGTATCGATTTAAGTTGCGGTCAGTTTGTTGTCAAATTAATGGCTGTTGCTGGCGTACCCCCTCTGCCTGGGCTTAAATGATAGTAATAATGCAGTAGACGTCGGTGTCGGTGGCTTCAGGAAAGATGTGAGAGGAGTAGATTCCTAGAGGTAGGTACGATGAAACGATGAACGATGCATTGGCACATGGCTGGAAAGAGAAGTTGGCGGTTGCTTCGCTTGATAGCTTGATAGGAATGTAGGTATGTAGGTAGGTGGGGATGAGCGAAGATGAGCGAGCGAGCCGAGGTCGCAACTGCTGTTACAAATGTTACAGCAAGGGAAACGTTACGGGCTAGCTTGCTTTGCTCCTCTGCACTCTATCTGCCCTCGCTGCCGCCCGCACTTCCTGCACATATCTCGTCAATTCGCCTTGGGTACACAATCGGACTATTGTACATCAGAGTTGAATAGTATGAGAGCCGATGCGGCACCTTTCGTTCCCTCCGTCCTACTACATAGTTCAACTTGTGTTGTTGAAGCCACCGAGCAAAAGAAAGAGCAGCAGCAGCAGCGACATCGCCGACGGCAGCGGCGGCGGTGTAAACAGGGATCATCCGGCAAAAACAAATCGCCTCAGGAAGGGAAACAGAATAATGAGCCGCCTATCTCTTTGCAAACAGCTCAGAAACAAAAACTGCAGCAGCATAGAAAGAGGCCTTCGAGGAGAAGAAAACCGAGTAGCCATTCAGAGGATACCCGATTGGAACCACTGAATAGTAAAAAATACTCTGACTCTGAGCAAAACTCGGAGATTGTTTCTAAAGAACAGAACAAAGATCATCAAGATGGAATAAATTATGACGAAGAATGCTTCCCAATATTGGCTAGGGATTATGATAATATTTGCACCACAACTAATACGCATGCTGGTAGCTCGTGGGGCGAATGCCTTGTGACCAAACTTGCTATCTCTGAGATGGAGCAGCAGCAACAACAAGAGGACGACACTCATGAACAAGATGAATTTGGTTTGCAATTCAATTCAGATGTACAGTTAACAATACTCTCAAAATCATCGCGTCAGATAAGCAAAGATGATGCCGTTGAAGCACAAAATTTTTATGATTCACAAACAAAAGATATTATTGAGAATGTACAATCTATAGAGGACGAGAACAACTGCACGCTTGTTCCGAATGCAAAATGGAAATGGAATGATATTCAGTTATCAAAAATNAGATGATGATCCATTGCAGCCCCCATCGTTGAGTAAGCCATTTGATGAGATGTCTATTGAACAAAGCAACGAGCACGCTTGTTCCGAATGCAAAATGGAAATGGAATGATATTCAGTTATCAAAAATGAGGCGACGCTGGTGGAGTGCTGTCAGGGATAAGCAAACAAATGATGCAGCAAGAGTGAAGCAATACAAATCTATGGCGTCTCGTCGTACGGATGAATTAGAAGATGATAGCTCGACTTCGTCCGATTCGTCGTCGCTTTTTTCAGTGGAAGATGATGATCCATTGCAGCCCCCATCGTTGAGTAAGCCATTTGATGAGATGTCTATTGAACAAAGCAACGATACGTTTCTAGATCAAAATTATTCTCGCGTTCCAGCGTCAGTGCTGGACTTGGAAACAAGGTGCTGTGAGACAGCCTATCCTCTTCATGCAGTCATTTATTTACACGCGCTACAGAATCCTTTCTTGTCCGACATACTTGGAGATGCTTTGGCGCCGGCTTCAAAACCAAATTCAGAAGTTGTGATGCATCGTCTTTTGACATTGAAAGATCAAGATGACGTAGATCGGTGGAGAATGGAGGAAGTTGGCCTTGAGGAAATATGTCAAATTAGCACCCCTTCAACTAGGATCAAAAACCTGTTTAGTTCCATGGAAGAGATTACATCGATGGGTAAGGAGCTGACTCCTTTGCAGCTGGCGATTGTTCTTAATTGTCCAGATATTGTACGTGTTCTAAGTTCAGGCAAGTCGACAATTTCTATTAACAGCAAGAATGAGAGTGAACAAGATTGTATATCTCTTTTGCTCGCATGTGAGCTTGGTCACGCAGGATGCATTAAAGCGTTGCTTTGTTCATCGAACATTAAACTGGATTATCGTGCAAGAGAGAGTGGAAATACTGCTTATCATTTTTGCTGCTTGGGTAGAATGGCTTCAATCAATGACGATGATGTGATGAACAATGACAACAATGTGTCAGCGCTAGATACTCTGATGAACCACACGCCGAACTCGATACGGAAACGCGTGCTTCTACTTACCAATCGTGAAGGCAGGAACTTGACTCACATAGCGTGCGCAAGAGGTGACTTATTGCTTCTGAAATGTGTGATTGGTCACTTATCTAATGTCTCATCTCAAATGCCTTGGAAAGCTTTGATTGCGGCTGATCGACTCCTAGGTCATACTCCATTTATTTCTGCGGTGTATGCAGGCAAATGTGAAATCATTGCCCACCTCTTGATCACTCGTTTTCCATCGGCTGATTATTCGGTTCTATTTTCCGCGTGCCCATTGACTATTGCTGCATCAAATTGTGATACAGCTATGGCAGCTCTTCTCTTCGAGATGGGATACGATTTACAGACAACGGCCAGCTCAGATATTTCACAGATAATACGGTATGACATCAATCGGTCTCTGTTGGAGTTGATGCTGATTAGATGTGGTATGGACGACGGAGAAGAGGTGGATCCTGATAATTACGAACTCATCAGGATATTAGTAGCCAATGGTGCTAATCCCCATAAAACTGTTTCGATTCGAAATCAACAAAAGCCCAAAACACGAGGAGATGATACCATCGCTGCTTTGGATGGGGAAGAAGATACACCACTTTCGGTTGCTGTGATGGCAAGTGACTTTCATTCTATCGAGTGCATGCTTCATTCATACATGCATGCCTTGACCGCAACTCAGTCGCTCAGGAGAAAAGACCCACTACTGATTTCGCAACCTGAGTCTTACTTTAGAGCTGTAGAAAGGAGAGAAACTGATTCAATTCAACACTCTTTGCAATGTGCGCTTGTGAAGGCGCTCTTCTTGTTGTGGCAGAGTGGAGATGTCAATATCGGCAAGTGCTGCCTTGTTTTGTACAGAAGAGGTGTGTCACTATCCTTAATGAGTTTGCAATGGCTTGAGAAATGCATTTTGGCGAACAGGTTTGTAGCTCCGTCATCTTCTTGGGGTGATTCAATCTCAGGCTATTATTTTGAGGCCCCTTTGGTGCAATATTCATTGCCCAAAGCATCTTTTGATACGGCTGAAGCTATTAACCCTTATGCTAACGTCAGTGCCTTCATGTGCTGGAGCCATGTGCTACTGGAACTCCCATGGACAAATAGGTTTTTGTTCAACTGCAAATGGATGCGAAATGACACGAATTCCGATTTTGATTGTAATAAATTGAACACTATCCATTTACGGGATGATGAGTTCTATTTGGTAGTAGAAAATGAAAGACTTCTTCTACACAAATCAATCATCTCTGCAAAAAGTGGCAAACTTGCGGCTGCAATTCACTTCATGGAAGCACAGGGGCATTATGTTGAAGAGGGCAAATTATGTGTTAGTGTAGACCTTCCTCTTCTATTGGCCAAGATGCTAGTGTGTCACATTTATCATGGATCTATATGTTTTGGCTTGATGGCTTCTCCATTAAAGCGCAATGAGCAGCTCCTTGAATTGGCATTAGTCGCAGAAGAGTATCTTTGCCCATCTCTTCTTATGGAAGTTGAGATGAGGTTGTTAGAAACGAAGAGCAACGACTGCTTCTGCGCCTACTGCAGCGGTGCAGCAATGACTCCAAAAGATGAGTCAACCTGCCCCATTGCAATTGAGTTTCTTGAGCGTGCTGAGCAGAACATGGGATGCCATCCATCTGGTGTTTATTTTTATAAAGCATCACGCTTCAATGCGTCTTCTTTAATATCACCCGAAAGTGCAATCAATGTATTAGCAGTTGCCCAACAACTCAATCTGTCATCTTGTTCTGAAAATGGTTGTTATGCATTAAAATACACCACTAAGTCTCACGATGAAAGTGTTGCTAGTATGGAGATCCATGTTGATGGGGATAGGAATGCTGGAGTACTTACAGCGCCGTTCCGAGCGTGCAAAATTGTCGCTTCATTCACCTTACTACGAGATTTCAAGCTCTTCATGGATCAAGCCAATAAAAAAGATGCTGATGCTGATGACATCCCAATGCTGGCCTGTAGAGGAAGAAATTCTGGGGTGGATGAGAGGTGCATTGTTTTGCTCCGAGCATGCCTTGAAGAGCTAGCGCAGAATTCGCTACGACCTGCGAAGATGATGATGTACCATATTGATAAATGAAGAGAAGTCAATAAGTTGAACATGTATGTATTTTATTTCTAGCTTCCCTTATAGTCTTCCTTTTTCTATGCTTGGAAATTGTTAAAGGTTGGTCTACAATTCAAATCCGGCACATTTCCACCAAGGTTCTTGTAAAAGTCGACGAGTTCCTTTCCTTTGCTCGCAACATTTTCTGCATCAAAACCATACTTCTTAAAAAGTTGTTCGAGGGGTCCAGACATTCCAAACCTTGTAATGCCAATTTGAGCATGAGAGAAGCGATGCCATCCATGTTCTGCACTAGCTTCTACTGACATCGTTGGGACATTTCCGGGAAGGACACTGCGACGATATTCCTCGCTCTGTTCAAGGAATAATTCTTGGCAAGGCATGGATACCACTCGAGTACGAATGGAATGGTTAGATTGGAGGGCTTTGGCAGCATCAACACAGCGCCAGACTTCAGATCCAGTTGCAATCATAACAAGATCAGGTGCACCCTCTCCTTCCTCCTCGATAACAGTGTAAGCTCCTTTCATTGCCTTATCTCTCGATGAATGTTCAAGGGGTGCTACAGTTCCACGTGTGCAACAGATTACAGTGGGCGTGTGGACATTATTTATCGCAATTTGGTATGCTGCAGCCATTTCATTTGCATCGGCAGCACGGACTACGCACATGTTTGGCATGGAACGTAAACTCTCCAACATTTCCACAGGTTGATGAGTGGGACCGTCTTCTCCGAGACCGATAGAGTCATGAGTCATAATATATATGACTCCAAACTTCGAAAGTGCTGAGCACCTCATGGCTCCAAGCGCGTATCCAGCAAACTGCAAAAACGTAGCACAGAAGGGGCGAAGTCCACCGTAAGCGAACATACCATTACAGATGGCAGCCATAGCGTGTTCCCTTACACCGAAACGAAGAGTTGATCCCTCAGGTGTATCCTTCTGAAAGTCGCCAGCTCCCTTAATTTGGCAGCAGTTGCTTCCTGTCAAATCAGAACTTCCTCCCATCAATTCAGGCATTTTCTTTGCTACGGCATTAATGCAAGCTTCTGAAAATTTGCGGGTGGCGTTAGCCTTGTCTTTGCCAAAAACAAATGTAGGAAGGTCATCAAAGGCGCCCTCGGGAATTTCCCCATTGAAACGACGTTCAAGCTCCTTCGCCTTGTCGGGATGAGCCTCTTTGTACTTAGCGAAATCAGCGTCCCATGCTGCGAGTGCTTGATCACCTGCATCTGCCTGCTCTTTGTAGTAAGCAGCTACATCCTCGTCAACGAAGAAATCCTTTGATGGATCGCATCCATACAACCTTTGCTTCGTTGCTTCGATCTCGGGTACACCAAGTGGCGCTCCGTGGGATGACGCGGAGCCCTGCTTGCTGGGAGAACCGAATCCGATTTCCGTTCTAATCTTGATAAGAGTAGGTTTGTCAGTGCACTTTTTCGCTTCATCAATCGCGGCACGAAGATCGTCAAGCCCATTAGCAACATCATCGACAACAAGAACCTGCCAACCGTATGACTCATAGCGCATCTTGACATCTTCAGTAAACGCAAGATCGGTGTCTCCATCAATGGTGATGTGATTGTCATCATATAGAACAATTAAATCTCCAAGTCCCAGGTGTCCGGCAAGACTGCAAGCTTCTCCAGAAATTCCCTCTTGAAGGCACCCATCTCCACAGATAACGTAGGTTTTGCTGTTGATAATATTGGGGAAGTCGGTTGTGTTGTATGTGGCACCAAGATGCTTCGCAGCAATTGCCATACCAACTGCGTTGGAGATTCCCTGTCCCAATGGTCCAGTGCACACTTCTACGCCTGTATTTCAATCACAATTTTGAAGGATAATTATCAGAAACAGATTATTTCTTCTGTAGCACATTCAATACCATACTATAACTTACCATCAGTGCAAAAGTTTTCCGGGTGGCCAGGAGTATTACTTCCTACCTGCCTAAACGCCTTCAATTGATCCATGTTACAATCTCCATATCCGCTCAAGTGAAGCATCACGTATTGCAACGCACAGGCGTGTCCGTTACTGAGAACGAATCGATCCCTATTCCACCAGTTGGGATTCTTGGCGCTATGGTTGCGTCCGCTACCACCACTGGCAGCACTTGACCACAAGATATGAGCCATGGGCGCACATCCCATAGGAGCGCCGGGGTGACCAGAGTCGGCCTTCTGAACCATATCAGCGGCAAGAGCGCGGATGGTGTTGACGCATTTCAGCTCGAGAGGTGTACCCTTGTATGCTTTTAGCTGGGCAGTTTGGTAGTCAGTGCAAGGACGCTTGGCAGGGGGTTCTTCCATCTTTTTCTTTTGCAACTTGTTAACAGAGTAGGTCATGGTGTGCCTGCGCAGATAGAGGTGGTTATCGCTGACGTTAATTAGAGGTCGCTCAATGTGAGATGATTGGTGGTGGCATGTCACCAGCAAGCTAACGAATGAATCTGAATGAATGATGATGTTGCATGCACCGATCAAGAAAAAATGCTCTTTTTCACATTTCTTGGCCCTCCTCACCCTGGACAGACCCGGTATTTCAACTTACAGGTAGTTTGTACATACTGCTGACATCTTTCTTCTCTCTCTTCTGCAAAACACAAAGTACAATACCATAAGTAGACGGTAAACACCTCTGCTGGTCTGGTCGCCAGCAAGCCAAATGGAAATAATGGGGATCTGGTTGAATATCTACTGGAGCTTCACAATGAAAGGGAGAGCTGGTGATGAAACTCTTTAGTTTTTGTTTGCACTTAACCATGACATACAGGTAATGGGAAAGATATTGCATTAGATTGATTATCTTGACGGCCTTCACAGGTTTCACAAATTCAGCACTGTTTGGATGATAGAAAAATGAAACAGACTAATTGATGATAAAAACAATTAATGTTTTTTGTATTTTCTATTATTTTATAGTGATATATTTGTGAGTGTGAATTGTTAGCTAGCACTACTAATTCGACGGTACATTTATTGCATCCAATCAAGATTTAAGCTTTCATAACAAGAAATTTAAGCGGCAATCTTGGCATCAATAGCAGCAACGTGCTTCATGAGGTCAACGACACGGCCTGAGTAACCCCACTCGTTATCATACCAGGCAACAAGCTTGACGAAAGAAGGGTTGAGCATGATACCGGCACCGGCATCGAAGATGGAGGAACGAGAGTCAGACTCGAAATCGGTGGAAACAAGGGGCTCGTCGCAGTATCCGAGAATTCCCTTCATCTCTCCCTCAGACTTGGCCTTGATGACGGCGCAGATCTCTTCGTAGGTGGTTTCCTTTCCAAGCTTGCATGTCAAGTCAACAACAGAGACATCGATGGTAGGAACACGGAAGGCCATACCGGTGAGCTTTCCCTGAAGGGAAGGAATGACCTTGGTGACGGCCTTGGCGGCTCCGGTGGAGGAGGGGATGATGTTGCCAGAGGCAGCACGTCCTCCACGCCAGTCCTTACGGGAGGAGGAGTCAACAACAGCCTGGGTGGCGGTCATGGCGTGGACGGTGGTCATGAGAGCCTCTTGGATGTCGAACTCATCATGGACGGCCTTGACCATAGGGGCAAGTCCGTTGGTGGTACAGGAAGCACAGGAGATGAAGTTCTCGGATCCATCATACTCGTTCTGGTTAACACCCATGACAATGGTCTGGGAGTCATCCTTGGCAGGGGCAGAGTAGATAACCTTCTTGGCACCTCCATCAATGATAGACTGGGCCTTCTCCTTGGTGAGGAAGACTCCGGTGGACTCGCAGACGTAGTCAGCTCCGAGGGCACCCCAGCCAACCTCCTTAGGGTCACGGCAGCGGGAAGTTTGGATCTTCTCTCCGTTAAGAACAAGGAAGTCTCCATCGATCTCGACAGTTCCCTTGGCGATTCCGTGGATGGTATCGTACTTGTATTGGTAGGCCATGTAATCGGTGGTGGCAGATCCGGCGTTGATGGCGTTGAGCTTGATGTCATCGTCTTCCATCATGATACGGGTGACAAGACGTCCGATACGTCCGAATCCGTTAACTCCCATACCGGTGGCCATGGACATGGAGGATCCGTTGGAGGTGGCCTTGAGGGAGGTTCCAGAGAAGGAGTAGGCGTTGGCAGAGCCAGCGGCGACAAGGGCAAGGGCGGCGGCGAACTTCATTGTTGATGATGATAAATGGATGCTGATAATAAAATTATGAGATCATGGTGCGAGGAAAAATCCGACGCAAAGATCTTTTGTTCTTTGGGGGGTCCGTCAGCCGTCAGCCACGTACTTGCGTTAGCGCGTTGGCCGAGGATTTCCTCCTAAAACGTCAGTGGAGGACGGACAGGGATCTGAAAATAGGTTCCAGCTGTCAATTTGGTGAAGTGTCTGAGATGCAGCTGCACCGATGTCGGAAGTCGGAACGATGGCGGAGCATGGCACTTACATGTCAATATTTTCCTAGCTCTAGTGAGTTGTGCATCTGCTGACACTTTGGATAGGAGTTGAACGGGGTGCTTGTCTCAAGAGAGTAGGCGTAAAGAAGATTGGCACACTTGAATCAAAGAAGCTATTCATAACATGCACTACTGACATCTATGTACTTATCTGAATCTCCTGGTAGAAAATATTACCTAGTCATCTTCAGTCTTAAGCAAGTATATGCATGAAAAATCAAACCAGACCTAATATTTTTCTGTATTGATTGTGAGTTTGGTCAAACCATTTTGCCAACAAAGCCTTCTGTTCTTCTTTGCCGCCTTCACAAGCTCCTAACTCTTCGGTTCGATGAGATCTCAAAGATTTCTTGACCATAAGTCTGTAATTGGTTTCTACCTGTTGAATTCGTTCATTGTCCTTTGAATCTTTTTTCCATCTCTCAACTGCTGCAAGTTTGTATATTTCGTGCATCATCTCCGTCTGGCATTTTGTAATCTTTAACAAGGATGAAATTGACAATACATCATGAGATGACTGAAAGTAGTCTTTACTGGTCACATCTGGGAATTCGCCAATTGTACCACGCATTGATTCTGACAGAGATACAAACCGTTTGTAGTCTACACTATCTCTCAAAGCAACAAATCCGGGTGCCGGATCTTCAACATTTACTTCGACAATATCCATTCCAGTTGATGGACTGGCAAAATCCTCTAGGTATCTATCTGCATACTCATGGACACTCAACAACAAATCTGAACCATGGCCAGCTCGTTGATAAGTTGGAAGAATTAGAGCTTGACAAACTCTCACGATGATTCCTGGATTGGGTTTTCTGAAAGGAGCATGGAAATGAAATAATGTTATATATCCTGCCAAAGAGTAGCGAGATGATTTCATGTTGTCTGGTGATTTGTCGTCATGTTTGCGGAACAGATACATCACAGTCCAAAATCCGCCATCCTCGTCAGATATATTGACATCGTCAGCTGTTTCGATGAACCAACGAGCTAGTGGTTGAATTGCGTTGTGGTATGAAGCAACTGAAGGATCGGAGCCTTTGGCTAAAGTAATTACAAAGTCTCCTTCTTCTACCGTATCATTGTTATATTTGATTTTCCGTTTGTAACTTTTAACAACAGCACCAATGGGATGAGATAGATAGTTAAAATCAGTGGTGTCGGTTTTGGCTCCATCTGTGGCAGTTGAAGTTGAGCTCCCATTGATTGTAACCGAGACAATAGGTGGTATGGATGATTGTATTTTCTTAATGACGTCGTCGATACTTAGTTGTTTTGTGGATTTATCATCTGCTTCTTCAAATGTCACTTTCTTTACCTTTTTCGTAGCGGGTTCGTCTGTATTAACATTGCTCCCGAGTGGTGGTGGAGTTGACGTCGTTACCCCGATCTTACATTTGTCACATGATGGTGATAGCAACACATTCACTTCTATTTGTTTTTCTTGGCCATCAATATTTTTGTAAGATGCATGTTTCTCTTGCATGGCCACAGGCGCCTCACCGACGCTCCCATATCTCCAGCGCTGATAAACTTGTTGAGACGATTGCTCAGCACTTGACATGGGTTGCCAACCCGAAATATATTCGGCTGGGAAACATTGATGTGTGTAGACGGGGAAAAATTGACTAGACGGTGAGAGTTTTCTGTCATCATCGAGGCATAGCGAAAGTATTATGCAGGACGACGCAGCTGAGAGACCCGCTACCGGCTCTCTGTCTCTGTCATCACAAATATCGTCATTGTTGGAGCTCATTTTCATTTTCATTGGATTGTGAGATTTTTGAATCCGAATCTTCCTGCTCTCTTGAAACTTCTTGAAACTTCTTGAAACGATAGGGGAGAAGAGAGGCGTAGGGGGGGGGGAATGCGCCCGCCACAACATTGAGGCCGCGTCATTCGTCATTCATCGTTCAATGCAACGCAACTGATTGTGATAGCTTGCAATACTTATCCTTGCAATAGCAATAACTTTTCAGCGTTGCTGTTGGCCACCCTGTGCTGTTGGTTCCTGTTCATTGATCCGCTCCTTGTCCACACACCAACAAAATGAGAGCCGTTACAACAACAATCTTAGTCGCATCATTAACTTTTGCATCTACGGATGCTTTTGTGCAGCCGACAAGGTATTCTCGTGCAGCTCACACTTCCTTGGCAGCAGAGCCATTAGAAAGTGGCAGCACTGTGATAGTATGCACCGGTCCGACATGCTCAAAAACAGGAGGGAAGAAGGCGCTGCCAATCATGAAGGAGCTAGCGGCAGAGATTGGGGTGAACGTGGAGACTTTCAGCTGTGTTTCAGAATGCGCGGAGTGTGGTCTCGGACCAAATGTCGAAGTTAGAAAGAAAGGTGATGATGGACCATTCTACCCTATCAAGAATAAAGTTAAGACTGAGGATGATGTTAAGGCTGTCCTGGGTATCAACTAGAGATGTATCTTTGCCAAGAACAGCCAAGCTAATGTACAAAACAACAACTTTTTAATAGAAAAAAAGAGTTGATGGAGATAGTATTACTTAATGAAATATGCCTTACTTCATTTTCTTTCTTTTGAACATGTTTATTACTGCTGCTTTCTTTGCTCTTTGTTTCTTTGTCAATTTGACATCAGCGCTCTTGGTGCTCTTGGATTTGCTATGTTTCTTCTTTGATTCTCCTTCCTTCTTGTGTGTACTTTTGTTGCTTTCCTTGTTGCCAACAACAGTATTTTTGGATTTCTGTTTGGGTGAATCGCGGTTGCCCTCTCGTCCGATCTTGCTCTTCTTAGTGCAAGCTTCGCCATCATTTGAATCGGAGTTACCTCCGCGTTTCCGCTTCTTCTTTTCCTTCTTGTTATTCTTTGCTTCCTTCTTAGCTTCGTACGCCTCTGGATTGCTCTCTCGCTCTTCCCTAGCTTTTTCTTTCGATCTTGCTATCAACATTGCAACCTTCTCTTGAGTCTTTAAAACGATTTCTGTTAGCTCACCCTTTGACTTCGTCGGCCGAACATTGATTTTGTGTTTAGTTCCTAGAAAATTAGTGCGATGTAATTCAAGTCCTTTTTGAAAGGATGCTTCATCTGCCATGTCCACAAATGCGACTCCTCTAAACTTCCTTTCGCCACTTGTTGTACGGTCATATACAAGTCTGACTGATGTAACATAACATCCCTTTTCGCCAAAAGCACATCTGATATCATTTTGTGTTGCCTCATATGGAACAGTGGTCAGGTGCAAAGAAAACACCTGACGAGATGTGTTCTGCTCTTTGTTTACTGGTGCTGCTTGTTCTTCTTCTACCTTTGCAGGTGATGCATCCGACTCCTCTTTTGGTTTGCCTCTTTTAGATGTCTTCTCCTTCTTCTCTTTTTTGCTCTTCTTGCTCTTCTTCTTGGAAGATGTATCATCTTCACCCGAATTCTCTGCTGCGGACGCCGCCCATTGTCCAGCAGCGGCCATCAAAAACTCGTCATCTTCCTCATCATCAGTCATGATTGGCGGTATTTTGATGGAAAGGAATTGTGAATCTATTTCAATGAGCAGTTAGTGGGGCGGGCAGCTACATCCAAGCTATTGCGTCAGGTGAGCGAAGAATGACACGATATGTCTGGTTGAAATATGATTAGATGATAGTTACAAGTTACAACAGCAAGATAGAACCATCGTAAAAAATTTAGTGGAGGTGGATGCAGAATAGAAAGCAGATGCTGGATGCGAACATGACGGGGCGGCCGGGGAGGGGGAGCGGGGAAAGAAGACAGTGTCTTGATCTTCGCGTTCTGCATAATATTATGCAGATGGGCGCCGCGGCCGCGGCGTTGTGGCTTGAGAGAGATATGGAAAGTTAGTACGATGGCCGGTGGCCGGCGACAAAGACATAATATTATCTGCAATAATTCATCGACAAATCCCTGACTTCACAAAACGCAATCCCCGTGATAGATAATGCCGCCCATTACCTTCAAACTGCTCCATCTGACACTTCTACTGTTGTTGCTGCATATATGTCGGACAAATGCTTCGCTATTATATCGGAGAAAGTCATTTACATGGAGAGCAACTCTCGATAGCTGCACTGGGATAGCCTCATCAATGGAGCAGTCGATTTTCTCTCCAAAAGAAGCAGAGCTGATTCTACCATCAAAAAGTGCATCAAGTGCGTTCGCCCGGCATGAGTTTTGCAATTATCCTCAGTTTCTACAAAAATTATCACTTACACTCGGGCTATGTAGAGTTCTGCCCTCAACTGAACATTTTTGCAATCTATGCACATCCATCTTGCCAATAAATGTATTGAGTTTTGGAAAACCTGTACTCAAGCAAAGGAGCAATTCAATATGCTGTGTGCAGATTCCAATTGTTGGAGGTTTGTTAGCGAAAGTGAACCCCGATTTAGCCGACAATGGATTTTTACGCTTTATATGGCATCAAGAAAAGAATAACATTACTCTTGTTACAGAGATTGCTGGAAATTTCCAACCTGCTTTAGCTGGAAGCACTGTACCAATACCCTATTGGAGAAAAGTACTATATTCTTCAACACAGCGACTTTTTCACGAGTATGTTATGAGGAGGTATCACGGTTTTGTACTGAAAGAGTTCGAGAAGCAGTGTCTTGACAATCCTTATTAACCTATCTTGCTTTGTCTAAATAATATGATCACTCCTTTGACACTCTTTCGCTCATCTTTGCTAGCACAAACGAGCCAAGCTCGTCGATGCTTGCTTTCGTTACAAATAAAAAGCCTCTTTCATTGCCAATGTCACCGGATGGTGGCACGCACTTCCCTCTTAGATCAAAGCAGTCGTTCAATATTCGTTTGAGCACCGCGCGCCGTCGCCCAAGCCTTCCCGGTCTAAGCATTATTTCAACATCACTTGAGGATGGTAATTTCTTGTGATCTAGGGCCATATCTATTCGCAGAATTGCTTGTACAGGTGAGATGTCGTAATTGTCATCGTCATCTTTCTTGTAATGTCGCCGCAGTTTGATCATTTCGGAAGTTTGAGTCGAGTTGGAATTCATTAAACGTTTTTGGAATGCTCTCTTGGATTGTTCTGATCGTTTTGCTCTAAGCTGTTCCATGATCTCTGCGGAAGGTGTGAAAGACAATGGATTTGAGCTTGATTGAGTGTCTTTTCGGAATGCTTTTGCTCGTGCATTTTTTGCATCGAGGCTTTGGAGAGCTTGTTCCTTCACGCTCCGCTTCCATTCTCTAGTCTCTTCTCTATGCTTGCGCCTCTCCAATTTCTTTCTCTTCCTCGATTCCAATCGGCGTTCATTAGCATTCTTATAGGTGATTATAGCTTCCATTACTTCATTCTGAGACATTTGATCGAACATTTTCGAGTCAAGAACAACAGATGGTATGCCATCGAGTAACTTGTCTCTTCTTTTACGCCTCTTCTTTTCCTCTGTTAGAACTTTTCCTCCCCATCTCCGCTTATACCACATGTCTTTCCATGTCTGATTAGTCCATAAACTCTCTTTTACGGTAGAACGCCTCACGTGTTCCTCTGATGGATGAAGTGGAGCAGTAGAAAAAGGATTCGTCGAGAACGCAACAGGCCGATCTTCTTGAATGAAAGGTTCTGGATTCAGAAAGTCCTCATCTTCAAAAATTTGTCTCACAAATTCCGGTCCGGCTTTTCTTTCCCTACGACCATTTGATCCAAAGACAACATCTGTCTCGTTGTAATTGAGATTGTATGGATCGGGGTCTTCCCTCAAGTACATTAGCTCATTTGGATCATACCAGAAATATCCTTCATTGTTCAGTGGAGATGCTGCAGCTTCTTCTCTCTGCTTTTTTGCTGTCCATTCTATTTTGTGCTTCCTTCGCAGATAAGCCCTACAAGCAAGAAGCACTTCAGTCTCATCAATGTTGGAAATGTTATGACCCACACTATTAGGAGATAATTGTGTAGTGGTTAAGTTTTGCTCCCCGACATCTGCATCGGAGAGCTTTAATTTATGTATCTCTGATTTGACATGATACCGCGCATACGAATTAGGGAGAGAGAATGACTCTGCAAAGTACATCACATTGACGGTATGACAGATATAATTTGAGCAGCAAAGGAAGACGAAGAGAACTGCAGAGAGCAAAGCAGCTCCTCGGGAGAATAACATAGCTGGGGGGAGACTATTAACCGATATGAAAAATGACTCTAGCGACCGACCACCCTAGCTCACCCATCTCATCGACGGTACGCAACCTTATTACTAGAACCAACGATCTGTGGATCTAGAGAGAGGTGGTAACTGTTGTGAGGCTGAGACGGCGGTACATAGTGCTCTCTCTCTCTCTCTCTCTGATTCTACAGAGAAATAAGTGGCATCCTGGCACCTGGCATCCTGGATCCTGGCATCCTTGTCGTGGCGGGGCAATCAAGGCAGGGGCAAGCAACAGCGCAGTGACAAGGCGTGACACTGGCGTGACAGAGGTGAAAGGTGACACCAGACACCAGATAGACAATAGACACCGACACCGCACCCTTGAGAGGGAAGGAGAATTGAAATTGGGTGAGCGAGAGAGAAGAGAATCTGGAAGTGGGTTGAGCTTTGAGCTGTTTTGCATGCTCTGAACTACTGAGCGATATCTCAGATGGCATTGCAGCTTTATCTCTTGTCTCAAGACGTCTCACTTTATTCTTAATTCGTATGTCAATATGTATATAACAAAAACAATGTGCTACCCATTCTCGCTGTGACCTCCTAGTATTCTGAATCCACTTCAGACAAATCAACAGATCTCAGCAGCGTTTTCCTTCCCCTGCTGCCCAGCTTTGCCCCTTCTCTTCTTACTAAATGCGTTGTCTCCATTAGTAAGTGCTCCTCTGGTCCTTGATGCCCCGGACCCAATCGTTCGCGAAACTGTGGAAACTCCATCAACAAACTTCGTGCGGAAGATCACGTTGGCATTGTTGAACATTCCCTCCTTGAGAGATACAACAATGAATTGACTCTGCGAAAAGTGTGTCTTCAGCATGTTACCAATATTTTGCGTGTGACTCAAGTCAAGCGCAGCATCGACTTCGTCAAGAATGTACATTGGTGCCGGCTTGTATAATAGCAGAGCAAGAATCAGCGACAACGCAATTAAAGATCTTTGTCCTCCGCTGAGTTCGCTGAGACTTTCCTTCCATACACTTCCAAAACAAACCTTCACCTCCAAGCCTTCCCAGGCCTCAAAACCCTCAGGAGGTTCGAGCTTGGCGTTGGACCCTGGTAGCAAGGTGGAGAAGATGGAACCAAAGTCTTTATTCACTTTCTTCCATGTACGTTCAAGCTCAACTTTCTTCTTCATATCTAAATTCTCAATCACTTGCTCAATTTTCTTCTTGTCATTCTCAACAACCTTTCGTTTACGGAGAAGTTCCGTGTATTCTCCTTCAGCCTTCTCGATCATACCCATGACCTTCTTGTTGATTTTCTTTGCCTAGCAATTCAACAAAATTATTATAAAAAAATAGTCAGCGTATGCAGACGAGTAAAAACACGTGATTTTGAACAAACGCAGAATACTCACGAGAGATGCTTGTTCTGCCTTTAGAGCCTGCAAGTGAGTGCTCATTTCTTGAGGATTAGTTTCCTCGAAGTCATAATCTCCCCCTGTGACACCAAATGCATCCTTTTCCGTTTCAATCCACGAATGCTTACTGAGCATGCTCTTCAAAAACTTTTCTGCCTTCCCCTTTTCAGTATGGAACTTGGTAATTTTGATCGACATTTTCTTTCCTTCAATTTCAGCTGATTCCGCCTTCTTAATGAGCTTTGATTTCTCCTTCGACATCAAACTGATCTCGTTTGAACACGACTTGAGTTTCTTCTCCAACTCGTCGAGAACAGCTTTCGCCTCTTCCCATACCGCTTTCAGCTCACCCACTTTCATTTCAGTGTCGGTCTCTTCTTCCTTTGCCGCGTCGAGGGCCTTCTCGGCAACTGTAACTGCATCACATGCCGCATTTACATCATCTTGGGAGCTTTTCATTTCAAGATCAAGTTCTTGAGATTCGTTCTCGGCCTAAGACAATCATGTAAAAAATGTAAGCGAAAAAGGAACACATGAACGGCAGAAATTTAGTCTACTGTACGTACCTCTCTGGCGGCAGTCTCCTTCGCAGCAACCAACTCCTTCGCCTCTTTCACTCGTGCTTCTGTGTCCTTTAGCCTATTCTCCCTGTCTTGGGTAAGCTGGGCCTCCTTCTCTTTGAGCTCATTGTGAAGAGCCCATTTTTCATCCTTGGTCTTATTCATCAGCTCCACTTCGGCAGTTGCATCATCGACTTCCTTAGTCATAGAGTCAAACTTATCTTTCATCATACCGTATGACGTCTGAGAAATGTGCTTCTCAATGGCAGAAAGCTCTGATTGGGCGATTTCTAGCTCTGCGCTGAACTTTTCGTACTGCCTAGATTGCGCCGACATGCTCTCCAATTTCTGAACGACTGTCTTCAAGAGTGCTTTCTTCTCTTTGAGTTCTTTTGATGCCTCCGTCAATTGAGAAATTCTGGTGAGAGTGGAGCCGAGATTGTTGTTTGAGCCACCAGAGATGAGCCCCGACGGTTCATATACATCTCCGTCGAGAGTGACCGTCCTCGTCTTGGTTGTGTCACAGATAGAGTTTGCAGCTTTCATGCCGTCAACAACAAGTGTCGATCCGAATACGTATTCAATAGCACTTCGGACTTCTTCATCAAAACCAACAAGCTCAATTGCAGGCTGTGCAGTAGTTTTGAGATCTTTCGCCATGCTCGATGCCTTCTCGCAGGCAGCAGAGGAAACCTTCTTCGGCATAACTTTATCAAGGGGAATGATTGTGACACGCCTCTGAAGTTTGCCGTTATTCAGAAGGGCTTTCCCGGTTACTGCTTCGTCTACAACGACCTGATAGAGCTTACCTCCAGCAACAACTTCTAACGCGGTGGCGTGTTTGGGGAGTTTAACGTCAACTAGACGAGCAACTAGTCCCTTAACCTTCGACCTATCAAACCCACGTACTGGGTCACTGTAGTTGAATGAAAGTCTTCCCTCTAGCTGGGCTGAAAGTGTATCCACCTTTTCCTGGAGAGTGGATACATTATTCTCCAAATCGATCTTCTCATTTTCTAGCGCATTGAATTCATCCGTAGAAAAAGCGACATTGGAGAGTTTCTGCCTGATGCCGTCAACTTTCTCCACAGTCTTGTCCCTCTTCTTGGATAATTTTGAAGCCGATGACTCCTCCTTTTTCATATCTTTCTCAACAGACTTAAAAAGAAAATGCAGTGTAGAATGGACAAAAATGAGTAAAATAATCAAACATAAATAGAGGTACCATCTGCGGAACAAGTGATTTACCTTCAACGACTTTGTGAGATGTTCAATTTTCATCTGAGCTTGTTTTGCCTTGGCATCGGCACTGTTGGCATCACTGTACGCCTTACTAATCTGATCAGGCAGAGTACGCCCCTCTTCACCTTCTTCAGAGCTAATGCCAGCACACAAGTTTTGGTACTCCTTTTGTAGTTTTTTCAAGTTCTCCTCTGCATTCACAGCTTCGTCCTTGGCCTTCTGAATGGCGGCCAATTTGTTTGAGATATTCTTCTCCATATCACTGACGGCGTTTCTTGACTCCTCTACTGCAGCCTTTGCCTCCTCAAGCTCTTTCGACGCACTTGCAACTGCCAATTTCTTGTTCTCCCATACAGACGTTTCCTTCACGAGATCTTTCGACTTGTCTTCCTCGACATTCTTTGCCTCGTTGTGAGTTCCCTCAAGCTCACTGTTCATCTTTTCGGATAATTTTGCAATCTCCTCCTCTTTTGCAACTACCTCCTCTTTCGCAGTGCGCATTGTTTCTTCATACATCGCCACCTCTTCCTCCATCTTGGCCACATCCTCCGAATTCTTGCTGAGTACCTCCTGAGCCTGCACATATTCACTCGCCACAACAAAACGCTCAATCCGTTCAATATCGGCATTATTCTTGCTCCATTTAAGATATTGCTGCTTCTCCCCACGAAGCCGTTCAAGTGTGGGGGTGATTTCCTCTGAAAGAATGGAGTTGATTTCATCTACCTTCATCTGTTTTTTCTCAATGGTTTTGATAGCCGTTGCTTTCTTGTTCTCATACATTCGTGTTCCGGCTGCCTCCTCCACCATGCCAAGAATTTCAGCTGGCTTCATGTTGAGGACTTTGGTGATGCGACCTTGCATGATAAGGAAGTGAGGATTGTTCACATTGAGTTGCACGGAATGGAAGAGATTAGCCACCTGACCAGCGGGAGAGTTGCGTCCATTGATGAGGTATTTGCTCTTCCCCCCTATTAGGACTTGCCGTGTCACGTTGACCTCCTTGCACTGTTCATAGCCGACGGGGCTGGACGCCTCGTCTTCATTGTCGAACACGATGGTGACGCTGGCCTTGTTTACGCCGGCTTGTCCCTGTTTGTAGACGAGCTCGGCCAAATTCCCAGCACGAACTTGGCTCAGGTTGGTGATGCCGAGAACGAAGCAGATGGAGTCCAGGATATTAGATTTTCCAGACCCATTGAGCCCGGTGATTGCATTGAAATGGGGGTCAAACCTGTGGATAAATCACAACAATAGAAGAAAAGAATTTGAGCAAAATCGGGCGACATCGTGACAGGTGAAGCAGCCGCCATGGACTTACCCAGCAATCACCGTGCGGTGAGCGTACGACTTGAAGCCGTCGACGACAATCTCTTTAATATGCATCTCCAACAGCGGCCGTCGACGATAATGGTGATGTGGCCTTCTTCTATTGCGGTTCTGCGGCCTGGTTCAGTACAATATGGTAAATGGTATTGTAGTTGATTGCATTGATCTTCTCTTGCGCCAGTTTTTTGAGAGCTCTTTCTACGTAGGAATTCGTAGAAAATGAAGTGCAACGGCAATTTTTTCGGAATCTCTTGTCTCCATTTTGTTGGCAGGTTGTCAGTTTCAGAGCCACCTTGCACTGTGCACTGTGTCGAAGTTCTTGGCAATCAGCATACTGTGTATCTATTGTAATGGGCGACAAAAATACGGTAGGATGGCAGTGCATTGTTCCAGTAGCGTTTAATCTGTTAAAAGTAACAATAGTCGAGTAGCTACAATCCGAAGTAGATCTTCATCTATTTATCTCTCAAGCTATCCTTTCCTTTTCATTCGCCTTGACATATTATGTTTTTGTGGGATTTGTTTACAAAATTTAACCAGAATCCATTTCGAGGCAAAAGATCTCTGCATCAAAGAACATTTTAGATGACCATGTTGGTGATAGTCTGTGTCTCAACCTGAGAAACACCCTCAATGGCCTTCAACTTTTCCAAAAACTCGGCCTCAGGTGCGAATCCCTTCTCCTCCCAAGGACCAAAGTCATCCAAAGGAACCTACACAGTAAAAATTAAGTATTCTCAATAATTAGGATAAAATCGACTCAGAATGTTCATTTGGTGGCAATTTCAATTCAAGATAGTTCTTCACTCGTCAATGGATACACCAACTAAACAGAGACACATTCGATGTACATAGCAAAACATAACACATAAGACCACTTACAGTAGTCATGAGCTTGAAGTCAAGACATCCGCCGCAGACCAAACGATTAACAGTGGCGTCGCTGGATGTAGCCTTGATTTGAGGCAAGTACTCATCAACCAACTTGCTAATAGCCTCGAGCGACTCGGAAGTCGCTTTATCACCAGTGTATTTGCACCTCCATTCACGGCACACTCTGTCGAAGGACATGGCGCCATTGGCGAGAGGTACGGCATTTGTGGACATGTTGCTATTATTTTGTAGTGGAGACAGAGGAAAAGTCGTTAGAGTAGCTCATTAATCACATGGAACAACTTCCATCTTTTCAACCGCGGCCACACCACTCACCGAGAGAATGCGCTACGAGAGGCAGGAGCAAAAGCGGAGGTGCGGGTAGCAACAGTGGCGAAGAGAAGGCTAGCGAGGGAGGTCTTCATGGTCAAATCTTACGAAGTGTGTGTGAAAGATTTGCGATGCGATGGCTGACGCATGTTTTACCCGTAGATAAAAAGCAACGTAAGTAGGTAGACCATACATACTTACCTACGTGAAGCACGGTGTCTGCCAATCCTGAATGATTGAGTCGGATAAAAAAGCAACCGTATGGTAGGCTTGCAATTCGATGATGCTACATTGTTTTATAGCAACTCTATTCGTTACAGCTGTGTATCCGCCCTCAACGCGTTCCGAATTATCTTTTTCACTTCAAATTCTCTACGCTGCATCAAGATCTTTCGATTCTGTTCATTTCTCTCCGCAATCCTGTTTTCGGACATTATTGCGTAATCTTTCTCCCACAACTCTTTCTTCTCCGATAGATCTTTGTCTATCTTTCCAAGGGAAGTCCTGCGGCGTTGTTCAATCTGATTCTTCTGCGTTAGCATGGCTTGTTTGGATAGTTGCAATTTGCTGGTCATAGTGAGTTTCACCTTGGCCATTGCCGCCTCATGCTCATTGATCAAAGTCGCCGTGTCCTTTGCTTGGGATTTCTTCAGCGCTTCTTCCTCTTGGATGAGCGTCATTTTGAGCTTGAGCAATCTAGTATTGTGTAAATCATATTCTCTTGATAGCTCATCTGCGAGCTCCTTCTTTTTCTGGCAGACACGAAAGTTGGATTGTTCCTCACCGTGCTGGAAGGACTGGATGCGCTCGACTGTCTCGTTCCCAACGTGACTTTCTAACTTCTCTTTTTTTAACTCCGTGTTGTACCTGATTTTGTTACATTCTTCGTCATGCTTCAGAAGCAGCCTTGCAATAGATGATGAGATGCCTTTCCAGGTCAACTTTTCAATCTCGGCTTTCCTTTGCTCATACCATTCCTTCTCCCTCTCATTCTGCTGCCGCTTGTGCTCTTGGTGCGCTCTTTTTTTCATGTCGGCAATGCTCTGTTGCGTGGCTTCTGCTCGCTCTCGTACATCCCGTTCCGCTGATGCAATATCAGCTTTCAAGTCATTTATTCGAGCTTGGGCAGCACTATTCTTCTCAATCCAAGATTCGGCGGTGCTTCGTAGGGCTGTGATCGAGGTGTCGTTTTCCTTCAAGAGCTGCTTGAACGAAGTATGCTGCTCTTGTTCGAATTGTTTGATCTCGCTTTCGAACCTTGTCTTCTGCTTCTCGATGAGGTTCTTTAGGACGGTGATAGATTTGGATTTTTCCTCCAGCGTGGTGCGAAGAGATGATGAGGTGGATGTGAGTGACATGATACGATGAAGCTGTCAGTCTGTTTTACTTTGCCGCGCAGAAACGTAGCAGATATCGTATTCAATACGATATCTACTGCCAAGTAAATCTATACGGACACTTTTAAAACTAGATCACCATGCAGCTAGATGAACAACAGCAAGCAAGCTTGCTTGAAATGCAAGTGCGGCTAGAATTGAAGAAGCTCGAGTTGAGTAAGACAGAGGTCAAACTGAACTGTCTCCGCGAAGATTGGCTTGCGCGAGTTGAAGAATTGCGATCGAACAAATCGATAGAACTATCTGAGAAAGATGTATTGGAGGAGTCACTAGCAAGCACACTTACACAGGAACAACAAGATGCCGAACGAGAATTGAAGGAAGCTAAGGGGTCTTTTGATGTAGAGATGTCTGCATTGTCTGATGAAAAGAATGATCTAAATCAACAGCGCCTTACACAAAAGAAAAGACATGAAGAGGAAGAAATTTCTCTACGAGATAAGTCTCTGCAGTTGTCAACCGAGATTTACTTGATGTGCACTGATCATTCGACGACGCTCAACTCACACGAATCAAAAATTGAAGGCTTAAAAGTTGCATTGGAACAAGAATCGAGTCGTCGTCTTGAATTGGAAGAGCACTTCACATTAGTAGACAGGAATAATGCCGCGATCAAATTCGAGGAGGAGCAGCTCCAACGTATTGCCAAGAAGGAGGAGGAAGCGAAACAACTGCTTCATCAAGGTGCGCGTGGATTGCAAAAGTTGTTTAGAGGTTTGGTTGCACGAGAGCTGGTTGATAAACTGAAGAAACAGAAATCAAAGAAAAAAGCTAAAAAAGGCAAAGGGAAAGTCAAGCAAGGGAAATAGTAATGATATATTTACATAGCTGACAACGCCCTCAACGCCTTTGCTTGCTCCTCGGAGATAATGCCTTTACTAAGACCCATTGCGATAACGTCGTCTTCTTTACCCGATGCCTTTTGCAATACTTTCTCCAACTCTTTCATTTGATAGAAGAAACCAGGATCCGCACCTTTCGAGTCACCCTCTGGTACTTTGAACAAGTATGCCGTCGCACGTGCAGCATCTGTCGGTGATACGTTGTGATTGACAAAATAGTCGCACCAAATTGCTGCATCAACCATGAGAGGCACACAGAGAATAGAGTCCATACAGCGTGTATACGTCACCATCGTGTGTGGACTGGATAGAAACCCGAAAGAGGTGTACTCCACGTAATCCCTCTTTTCATCTCCAATGTACGGCGTGTACATGACTGAGACTTTGTGATCTAAGTCATCTTCTTGCCAGGGTCCAAAAATGTCTGATTTCACACGCATTTTAGCTTTCAATGTTTTCTTTTGCGTGAGATTGAGCATGTCGTTATTTCCCAGATGATTCGAACTTGCGATGACACGAGGTGACAGACCGAGTGCACGGAGGTATTCTACAGCTGCAGTCTTGAACTTTGTTTGGCCTGCCTTGAAATCCGTCCCCAGACAATACGCGCGGCATGATGAATAGGGTGCAAACTTAGATAACGCTGAGGTTGATGGAGCATCTGGTTGACGATACGATTGTTCAAATAGAGATGTCATTGCAGCTGAAAGTGTATTTTGTGATCCTCCATTCACAAATGAGCATCCTTCCAGCGCTGCAGCCGCTGCATAAAGAATACTGGGAGAAATATCGTCAGTGTTTGAATCATCATAAATGGCCTCGAGCAACTCATCTGCTGACTCGTATTCTGCCTCAGAAGGACGTTCTACGCTAGCTGACCAGATCACAGTGATATGTCCATCAACGTTGTTCTTCTCCTTCCACATTCTAATGTCTCTACGAATTCTCTCAAGCCTACATCTCGTGGATGAATCATCATCTCCTGATACAACATTCAATGCAGTCTCATGCTGTGACTCGCCGATGAATGACGGATCCCAAATTCCCGGCATGATTTCATAACCGTCCATTTCCTCTCTCACTTGACGTACGAGATCTGGCTCCAGCACTCTGCAATCATACAGAGCCTGTCCTAACTTCGTCGATCTGATGTCCCATCCTCCAATGACAGCATTATCTGCCGAAGCGAGACCATCGTATCTTCCTTGAAATCCAACTCCGCCATGAACTCCTCGTGGAGGGATTTGTGTCAAACAGCCAAACCAGTTTGCAGTCACACGCCCGGGGCCAGTCTCCCAAGAGAGCTTGTCTCGGTTAGCAATTTGGCCAGCAAGGAGAGTGACGCCATTGTTGCCGCCGATGCCAACGACGAGAATTCCAGCGGTTACTCCTTGCACCATCATTGAAACACGACAGGATTGAAAGTGTTTTTGCATGTTCATGTCGTCGCATACTTAGTAAAAATCAGGATTGTTGACGAAGATGGCGGGAAACACGTCACTATGTAAATACCTTTGGTATGTACTTTTACCTAGCTGGAGCTGCGCTGGGAGGCAGCAGGCAGCCGGAGTGGAAGCGTGTCGAAGCCCACACGACGGTTCGTCTTCTTCTGCAAAAGTTCGACGGGGAATGCTATTTTCATGCAAATTTCATTGAAAAAAGGTCGCAAGAGACGAGAGATTAAACCGCAATATACTTGAGCGGTACCATGTGCAAAGCCGCCTCACCACCACCAGCAGGCGCAGGCCTCTCAACGTTAACGCGATCGACTACAACATAATGAAAATTGCATAAGGAGAGAACTGTTAATGATGATAATGGGTAGAAAACTTATTGTCGCGTCGGCGATAATATTGAGCCGGATAATTTTCACTGGTGCCTTCACAAGGCCTCCTCCTTCGAGGACACTGAAATATCAGGACTGCGTCAAAAATATACGAGTAACAACATCCGAAGAACTCGATATTCAAGTTAGAGATGCAGAGCAACAGATAATAACTCCGGTGCCTTTACAAGATGTTGTCGTTGACGGCATGCCGACGCCCGTTCTGATAGATAGTGAAGAGGTGGATGCAACAAACAAGTATCGCGCTGGGCTCATTACAATTGGCTTCATCACGTTGCTTTTTGCAAGCAATAGTCCAATATTACGATCTGCATGGGAATCAACTTCTAGCGCTCCTCCTGTGTTACTCATCAATGCGGCTGTGTCTGTGGTAGGGTTGGTTGGAGTGATAGCATCGTCGTCGTTTTTGAATCAGATTGTAAGTGATCCGTCAGCACAAGGGAACACGTCAAAGGATGCAATAAACAGTGGCAATGATTTGGCTGCTCGTATATTAGGACCATCGGCAGTAGCTGGGGCAGAGCTGGGTCTCTGGAAGTTCCTTGGAACTACGACAAATATTTATGGACTTAGTCAAACTTCATCAGATCACGGTGCATTCTTAATCCAACTGACAACACTGATAGTTCCAGTTGTGCAAGGAATAATGGGAGTACCGATACCAAAACAAATATGGGCAGCAATAGGACTGGCGTTGGGAGGCGTTGTCATTTTCACCCAAGACCCTAATCAAAGTGATTGTGCATCTTTGGAAGGCGATATTCTTTGTGCGCTTGCTGCAGTCTTTTATGCTACTTACGATTTACGCTTGTTTCATTGGGGAAAGCTGGTCCCAACGAACGAGTTGATTACGACAAAAATGGTAACTCAATCATTGTTAGCATTAAGTATGTTATACCTGCTTGGGCGTCAGGAAACTCTGGACTTTCTCTCCGACTCGTCCGCTGATGATTTGAAGCTTGTAGGAATAGTAGCGTTATGGAGTGGTTTGGCCGTTAATTGTGTTGCTCCGTATCTCCAGGTTTCAGGACAACAAGCTGTTGGACCAGCAAGGGCACAAATTCTTTACGCAAGTCAACCACTATGGGCAGCAATTATGAGTTTCTTCTTACTTGGAGAGGCTTGTGGAATAGAAGGCTTTTCTGGAGGAGCTTTGTTCCTGGTTGCAATGTTTTTAGCTGCTACAGCTGAAAATCCTGATCCTAACTGCCCAGAAAAAGAATGTGAGGTGTAGCAGAAAACAACTAAGTGCACAATATGGTGATGACATCTACTAGAAAGTTTCAATACCAAATAGAGAGGCCATTGATGTTTGCATAAACCAATAACAATGTAGACTACGACTACTCTATTACAGTTACTACAGCCTCATAGCTGTCCTGATGAGGCGTGATTTGGGATGGCCGCCAGCACCACATGTCACG
>JALLBH010000295.1:0-36693 GCA_036940005.1 Skeletonema menzelii | reverse complement strand
TTTGCGTGTTTGAGCCGTTCCAAATTTTACATCACAAGTTCGGTTCGAGCCACTTCTGCTGCTTGCAGTGTCTGCGTTTAGCACCACCACACTCTTTTGTTTCGGCAAGGATAGAATACCAACAGAGTATTCGAGTTGATTGAGAGCGGATAAGATAATTGTGTATCATTCTCTTGCGTGGAGTGTTCTTCGTCACTGCCAGATTCCTCTTCATTAATGCTGCTGGAAGAGCCTGCTGGAAGATTCTTCGTCTTCTTTTTGTTCTTTTTCATTGTTGGTCTATGTGAAGTGAGCAAACTACCATTTGAAGCGTTTCATTGCCAGGACCTCTCGACCAACTTTTTGGGTCGATTTTGTCCCTCACTTTCCAATCGACATTTGTAAATTTTATGTTTGCATACACCTTTCCCCCCATAGCTTCCAAGCCCTTCTGGTACCAAGTATTGGATGTTGTGATATCTCACTCATTGGTGGGTGACTGCAGGTCGCTAGATTGAGCCTACCACTTCCCCCATGTTGGGATAGTTTTGTGTCTTCTCTATTCTAATGGAAAGAGTTATGATGGTTATCATAGCCTCCAAATATCTCAGCAACACTACAGCAAGGCAACGAAGGGGACAAGAGGAGAAGACATACTGGTACATAGGACCTCATCAATCAGTCATCAGGTCGTTACTTCGCTCCCATATGCATTGTCGAACAACTTTCTTCGCCCTGTCATCATAACTTACTAAATTAGACTTTGAAATAACTAAATTCTTCACTTTTTTTTAAAAATAATTGTCTTCTAGCATGTAACATCAATGCCATTCACGATGGACTCAGATCATCAGATCAATTGAAAACTTCGCTTTGTCTGTTGACTGGGTTCAACAGAACGTGCTTGAAGGAGTGTAGAGACTGTTGTTTGTTGTTGCTTTCTTGATTCTCTACACTCACTTCTTCCAAATCTCCACCATGTTGTATACTCACATCTCCTCACGCACATCNGAGGAGATCCAGCCCCTTGGATACGACCCCGACCTCCCCATCATCGGACACCTTCAATAAATTGTTTATTGAAGCGTCTCCCGTTCACAAGAAGTTAAATTATGTTGTTGTGCAGTAGGAGTATGCTCGTACTTATGTGCTTGAGCAATGTCTTTGGAAGAGGAACTCAAAGCATATAATTTTATTATAATGTCCATTTCTCTTCTATTGTAATGTGCTTGGATTCTTAACCTCTCCAGCTAAGTATTTATATAGATTCGTTTCCTGCTCCTTGCTGTGTCTCAGATAAACATTATTATGGTGTTCAAGAGACTCGAAGCTGTTGCGAGGTTAGATGGTTGCATTCTTGATCACTTGAGTTAACAAGAACAACTATGCAGCTCAGAAAAGTGATCAGAAGCTTTTAGAACTTAGTTTTGCATATCCTTCTGCTGTTTGAAGCGATCCATTGCTTCTTTGATGTGAGCTGGAGGCTCCTTGAAAGAAAAACTACCTCCATTCAGTTTTCCTGAGCTTCCTTTCGTCGTCAGTGGAGCCTCCTCGGTTGCAACGTGATTTCTCAGTCTACTCAAGAAGAAATCAATCCAGTTTAATGCAAGCCTCAGAATCAATTCAAGAGCTGTATTTGCCAGCTCAACTCCAGCATTGCTTTCCTGCTGACTCAAAGAATCACTTTCACTGTGCAAAGTACTTTGCGACAATTCAATCTCCTCTTCTATCTTGTTACTTGGATAATACTTGCTCTTAGTTCAGGCATTGCCTCTTGCAGTAAAGTAGCCACTGTCGTGCCAAGATTCTTTGCCAGTATTAGTAGCGGCAGAAGCAGTCATTCTATCTGCGGCGAACTGATAGAAGCTTGGGTCATTTTCAAACTGTAATATAGATGATGTTGAAGCAACACTTGAAGCGCTGTCTTCACATGATGGTGAAAGAGCTTCCATACACTCTAAATGCATCATGTTGGCAGCAATGTGAAGAGGAATCTCACCACTTGAATCTCGAACGTTGGGGTCTGCTTTATGCTCCAACAGCTTCTTGATGCACTCCACGCATCCAACGTTGGCAGCAATATGCAAGGGTGTCTTTCCTTGTAAATCTTGTATACATGTATTAGCTCCATTTCGGAGCAAATAGTCTAATGAATCGTGATGATTGTCAGAATTAGCGTTCTCGCATACCAAGTGCAAAGGTGACCTTCCAAACGTATCTTGCAAATTGATGTTAGCTCCTCTTTCAACAAGAAGCTTCATACCATCAAGAAAGCAATTGGACGAAGATATTGACAGTGGACTTTGTCCATTTGCGTTCTTTTCGTTGCAGTTACTCGTTTGTGACGTCTTCGATAATGACAACTCGTTTGGCACATTATCTTCGGGAAGAGATGACTCGGATGGCACCAATAGAACCTCTGATTCGAGGATATCTGCTTCCAACAGTGATGTGCTCCTCTCTTCACGTTCAACATTGCCCTCCTCCTCCCTCTCGAACTTTACATCTTCTTCTTCTTCTTCTTCATGCAATTGAGACACAGGTGATATTGGAAGCTGTAGAGAATTCACATCAGAGTTATCAATTTCACTGCTATAATCCAAGGGGAAAGTGTCATGGGTTGAAAAAGAGATCGATGCAGATGATTGCCTTGGACTTGGCTTGAGCTCTGAATCATTGAAAGGATCAAACATTCTTCAAACTGGCCCCAAGAATGAAGCGAAGCGAAGATAGAGAATGCGCAAAAACTTTTAAACAGAATATCGTAATCATCCTACTTTTAAATTATTAGCTACGATATCGTACTCTCTCTTAATTCTTTCACTTCGCCTGCATCTTCTATGTCTCGCATCAATCTTCTAATGTTCATAATCGAAGCAGCTGCATCATGCAAAGATTTGCTTTCTTCTGGATCATCTAAGCTTAATTACAGCGTGATAAGCTCTGGAAAATCTACTATTGTATCACGCTCAGTCAATACCTCCGTAGGTTCTGAAGGAGTCCAGAACACTTCCACGGCATTCAAGCAGTCACCTCCTTCCACACGACAATCTGATGCAATACTTGACAAGACCGCTTTTGTATCGGCAAAACTGTAGCCAGCTCGATCAAAATTTGTCTCATCTCCTTGAATTTCAATTACGAGACTTACGATCGCAACGGTTGGAGCACCTTCTTTTACTTCGGCGTCTTCTGGTGGGATGTATTCCTTTTCAAATTTCGATGCCTCTGAACACAAATAATGTCAACAAAAGTGATTTTCTACGAAACGAATGGTAGAGAAAGCTACCAATTAACAACTCACCTCGGTCAGCCCATTGATTGTACAAACTCTCTGCCTTTCCTGCGTCGGCCTCTTTAAACCATTCGCTCTCGCTACACGCTGCAGTCCAAGAGTCACTTTGTCTCAATAGCGTCAAGCATACATCGTGGCACATTTTCGAGAGCTTGCTATCTCCATATCCGTCCTCGTAGTCATCATCATAGCCACTACTAGTGTCCTCAGCACGGGCATGTTGTGCCAGTTTGGCAAAAATGGAATCTTTCGATGTACGCTCTGAACCTGGCACATTGATTGCTACTTGAACTTTGCCCACTGTAATGCCTTTGCCGAGAGGTCCTTCCTCTTCAAATACTTTGTCGAGAGGGTTTTCAAAACCATCAAACAAGTTCAGTTCAGTCGTCGTTTCTGTCCTTGCAGTTAGCAATGTGGGTGCAAATGCCATTGATGGAGTGGCAACAGATAAGAGGGTTGTTATTATCGCAGTCTTCATGGTAAAATTAGGTGATCTATTGAGAGGATTTCGTGGAGGGAAATCGTCATCGTCGACATGTTTGTGCTTCCCGGCCCGGTAAATAATAGTACCATTTGATGTATGTAGGCTTCCGGTGTAGGGTAGGTGTACGTACGTAAGTACGTATGTTAAGGTAACCTCCGACCAACCTCCGACCAACCTCCGACCATGGTCGGAGGTTAGTATTCCCTCGATCCTTTGCTCACACACATCATAAAATGACAATAGTGATCACTCTCTAACCCAAAATTTTGTGTAGAATCCATTTTTGAGGTCGGTGGGGTCTGATTTTTAGAGGATAAGCTGCTGTTTGCACTATCAAGCTCGGTACGATTCATCATCGATACTTAAAGAAGCCTTTTACATCAATCATATCAAAGCAAAAAGCAAGATAAGTACATCTGGGGAGTGAAAAGACGCATTCTTTTAGTGGCGATAAGACAATAACTTGTTATTTTCCCCCGCTGGCGACCGCACGTCTCTCATATCTATCTTCGTTGATACTTGGTTCCAAGAGGAGAATGGTCAAGGCAATAGTGAAGAACACGAAATAATGTATTGTCCTACATTTATGACATAAATCAACCGACAGACAGTTATCATATCGATATTAAAACTTTGCTGTTCGTTCGAGTTATTGCGAGCGCAGCATAACTTGCACATACATCATCATCTTCATCACGAGATTGAGATTCAAGACTAGTAGTGTCACTGATACCTGTAGCTGCAGTGCGGGCGGGACTTACAGGCATACTACTGGTATCTTTTGATGTTGACTGTGCAGCATCTTTTAGAAGACCTTTCTTCTTACTCCTGGATGAGAATAATTTGTGACGAAAAGATTTCTTCTTCTGCTCAGCTGCAGCGGTTTTTGTCGAAACAACCTTATTCAAACCATTTCGATGTCGCTGGTTGCTCATCTCGACAGTATCATCATCTGCTTCAGTTCTTGGAGCAAGGTTTGAGGTGGCTTGTCGGTTGCGATTTGATGCTCGTATCGTAGCTAACATTAAATTATTTTTATGAAACAAACTACTGCACCTCATCGATGTAAGCTGACTCAGCGAAATCTTTGTCCATCATTCTTCGAGGCTAAAGTTGCTTGGTCTCGTATTCTCTTCAGCCCCAAAACTTTGCTTATAATGCTGTTTTAGACCTGCGCCAATCTTGGATCCAACTCTCAGAGGACTATGAACGGCAGGGTTCTGATTACGAAGTCTCGGGAGCTCCTTCTCGACACCTGCCATGTATGAAGGACGAGGAGCATTGGTCTGCCGCCGATTTTGTTTATCACGGTCTTGGAGACGTCCAATGTATTTCTCTTGCCGTTGCACTTTATCCTTCAATGCCACATTTTCCTTCTCCATTTCATTTCTCCGACGAAGGGCATCTTCCATTGAAAGTCTGAAAGACTCCAACTCTGCTTCAACAGACTTGCGTTGATTCCGTTCGTTACGGATAGCCTCGCAATACTGTGTGTCCTTTTCGTGGATTTCCTCCTCTAGACCGTGTGAAGAGTCGCGAGCTTCTGCTAGCTGTTTTTTATAGCTTCTAACGGCTTCTTCCAATTGAACAGCGCGACTTCGCTCCCGTTCCAAGTCATTCTGATACGCTTTCGTTTGCTCGACCATGTCTCGGATCAAGTTGGTCCGATCTGACAAGGTCGATTTGGCTGCAACAAGTTGGCCCTTGATATCTTCAATGGTGACACGCAACTCTGCCATTTCCTGCTCATGCACGGAACGAATGCTTCCCAATTCACTGCGCAAACTAGCCATTGTGCCTTCTTTCTCTCTGATTTCATTCTCACATGCATCCTGGACACGATCTAGCTCACCCTGCAACGTCTTGGCCTCCTCCTTACGCTGTTTGCCATACAAACTCAATGCCTCGATCTTTTCTTCCAGTTCCGCACCTTTCCTTTCCTTTTCAGATATGATGCGGGACAAACGATCGTGTTCCATCTTGGCATGAGATAACTCATGCTGCATCTTGTTCACAGACTCTTCATTTCCCGTCTTGCCCTCCATGATTTCCTTCTGCAAAGAACTTATCGTATCCTCGAGATCCGAAATGACATCGGCACCTCGAGTCTCAAAGTCAGCAAGTTCATCTTCATGCTTCTTCTGCATGGATTGAATTTCATCTTGGTGATTGACAATTACCGTTTCATATTTTTGACGGACTTCCTCCAGTTCTCGCTCCAAAGTGCGAACCTGATTCGTCGTTACATTATCATTCTCTTTCAATTTTAAGTTCAACTCGCGAAGTTGCGATCGGAACTTGTTTGTAGTTGCCTTTTCATCACCCAATTCTTTTTCCAGCGAGAGGATCTTTTCGGAATTTTGAGATTGTTGGTTCTCACTTTCAGTATTCATTGTATCAATCTGGCTATTGAGATTGAGGACCTCTTGCTGCAACTCCGAATGCTTCTCTTCAAGTGAGCATTGATCTTGTTGCAGTTGTTCATATGCCGTATTGACATTGCAGTACTCATCCTGAGTAGTTTGCAACTGAATCTTGGTCGCTTGGAGTTCTTCGGCAAGATCATTGGCTTCTTTCTCTAGCTGCTCCTTGGCGGTGGTCAATTCCTCTTGCGTCGCAGCATGAGATTGCCGTTCTATCTCCAATTCTTTCATCAATGAATTGGCAGTTTCATCACTTGCAAGACGATCCGCTTGCAGTAATGAATAATCCGTCTTGGTCTTTTGAAGCTTTTCGACAAGATCGGTATTCTCCTTTTCAAGCTGCTCCTTCGTAACACTGAATTGCTCTTGTGCATCTTCATGCGATTGTCTCTCTTCCTCCAACTCAATTGTCAACTTGTTCACTGCCTCTACACACGCACGATGCTCCTCTTGCAACAATGAATAATCATTTTTGGCCCTTTGAAGTTCTTCCACCAATTCACCATTCTCCTTGTGAAGATGTTCTCTCGTGGAAGTTAACTTCTCCAACGTCTCTACATGAGAGTGTCGTTCATTCTCCAACTCTCCCTCCATCTTGTCCAATGTTTGAGCATGATGCAATTGCACCTTATTCAATTCCGCGCGCATATTACTGAGAGTCTCTTCCAAATTGTCAATGGTATGTGATTGCTCCTCATTGAGTTTGGCCGATGTGGAGAGATCTTGGGATAGATTTGATATCTTCTCATTTCTCTCCGATAGTTCTTGACAAAGATTGGTCTTTTCCTCGTGCCAATGGTGCTCCTTCTCTTTCAATTCATGTTCACTCTCTTCCAATAAAGTCTTGACTTGACCCAGCTGAGTATCCAATTGGTCAATGACACATTTTAACTCTGAGTTTTCAGAATTAGCATTTTCTAGTAGTCTCTCCTGCTCACTGATCTGACCTGCCATGGATTCCATTTCTATTTCCCTCATTTGCAAGTGTTTTTGCAAGTGTTGCGAGAGTTGGCTTTCCATCTCAAGATCCGTCTGAGCGGAGTGGGCCGCCTTGACCAATCGTTTGCGCTCCTTGTCGATCTCCACCACCCCCGCATTTAGCACTTGTACCTTTTGTTGGAGCTGCTCATTGTCGAGCGTTTGTTGCTGCAGCAGCGAGAGCAGCTCTGATTTGGATTCGTCCGTGTTGAGCAGTGCGTCGAGTTGGGAGCGGAGCGCAGAGTTCTCGAGCTGCAGTTGGAGCAACGATTCGTTGATGATGGGGCCGTTGCTCTTGTTAGCAGCGGATGATGACGATGGCCTCGTTTTGGCAGAGGAGAGGTGTTTCATTGCCTTCATTGGATTTACAAAATGTCGTTATTTTCGGCACCTTTTTTCGAAAAGTTTTTCTTGACGATTGTTTCGCCGTCGTGTGATAGTAACAGGCAGTCAGGCTCAGGCTTTGGATGGGGATGAAGTAGTTCTAGTAGAGCTATCAAATGCGTCTCTGAAGTAAGTATGGTATAGCTGTCATGATTGAGATCATCGCGCTAAACTTCTTCTTCGTAACGGTCAGTTGTTCAAAAATGATGGTTGATTCCGTGGAATTCAAATCAAGATTCTCAAGAATCTGACGTCTGGCCCCGAATTTCTTCGCCTCTGTCATCACTCATCCGCTTTCAGCTCCTCTCACCAAACCATCCCCCACCCACAAACATTAACCTCCATGACAATCAAAGGCTGCTGGCAGGGAGGAGAGCCAAGCCTGTGAAGTACAAATATAGATTGAGTATACGGATACTCGTAGAATAATAATAAATAGAGATGGTGTTGGGTCGTTTCCTCGGAGGCAATAAAGAGGCAGCACTGGCACCAGCGCCTTCGGTGTCGGAAGCCGAGTCAGCGCCAGCTGGTCCACAAAAATCATCGTCTGACAGTGATGACAATCATGGTGTCGCTGGTAGTGATGCGATGAACTCCTTGCAGCAGTCCTCTCAGAATGCAGCGGCTGGGGGTGCATCGTCATCCATGAGCAGCTCCCCTGCCAGCCAGCCGCCGCCCTTTTCAGCAGCAGCGGGCCTAGACGCCACGAGTTCTGGTGGGCCGACGTCGACTCTGAGCAATAAACCGACGTTTTCATTCACTGCGAATAATAATAACGACAATGATAGCGGCGGAGATGACAGCACTAGCAGCAATAAAAAGATGAAACGCAATGGACAGGTGGTGGCGGGACCGCAGCAGCCGCCGGGCAGAGGCATCTTTCAATTCACTTCCAACACGGCCACGACGGCGTCGCCTCAGGGAGGACTATCTCCAGCGGAGGAGGGGGGAAATAATGGCAATAATCCAATGACAACAGCCGCTACGGCTCCTTTATCATCTGCTGCGGGGGGTGCAACTGCAGCTGGCGGTGCGGTGGGGAAATCCACGCCCTTGTCGCCGTCCAACGCGCAATCCTCTTGCAGTGCGGATAACACCCCCTCGCAACCCAACTCACCCTGCCATGCCACGGCAATATCGTCATCGTCTTCCTGGACACCTCAAACTCACACCACCACTTGCGAATTCACCCACCTTATCGAAAATTACTCTCAAAAACGAGATTCGGGATGCAAAAAGGCGGAATATTCCCAAATCACCACCGACTCGCATGGAAACAAATGGCGTCTCATCATTTATGTCAATGGGAATGGAAGGGCGTCCAATCATCACCTTAGTTTGTTCCTTCAGGTGGCGGATGCCGAAGCGTTGCCTTTTGGGTGGAATAAGGCGGTTAGTTATGTACTTACGTTGGAACATCCGGACGGGAATGACAATTCATCGTCGTCTTCATGTACCAATAATAACAACAACAACAACTCGTCATCGCCACAGCATCAGCAACAACAAAATATGGGATACTCCAAACGAAATCCAGACAAAACTTTCAAAATGTGTCCAAAGGCAATCGACTGGGGGTGGTCTCAATTCATCACCTCCGACCGTATCCAACAGGATGGATATGTCCGTAATGATGATGCACTCGTCGTTAGGGCATCGGTCACTGTCAAATCATCCAGTGTCACCATTGACCCGGAGGATGCCGAATTGTATTTGAAGTGTGCCGTAGAAGAGGGGAATGCCGATGCCGTCCGTGTGTGTCTGAAACAGAATGCGAGGGTGAATTGTCAGTTCAAGGATGATTTGTATACACCTTTGCATACTGCCTGTTCGGCTACTGGAGACGGTGGGCAGTCTTCGTCATCGAATTCTTCGGCAGCGTCGTCAATTTCAAATGGTGATGGCAATAACAACAATGGCAAGAGTAATGCAAATGACAACAGTCCTGGACCGGTGTCCCCTGGTAATCTTGAGGTTCTCAATCTACTTTTGGAAAAGGGCGCGGATGTGAATGCCTGCAATAAATGGAGGGAGACTCCGCTTCTGATTGCTGCAAATAATGGACATGTAGAGGCCGTGAAAGCTTTGTTGAAGTCTGGGGCTGATCCCAGTCTTTGTAGCGAGGCCGGGTGGTCCGCTTTGACGTTTGCGGCACACAAGGGGTATTCGGATATTGTTCGATTGCTGCTGGCAGCGCAGGCACCGGTAAATTGTCGGGTAACGGAAGATTTGTCTACACCATTACACAAGGCATGTGCTGGTAGCAAGCCAGGGCACCTTAGTGCCGTGACGCAATTGCTGGGAGGGAATGCCGATGTCCACGCTTTGAACAAGTGGAGGGAAACACCTCTGTTAACCGCCGCAAATCACGGGCAGGATAAAGCCGTTGGAGAATTGTTACGATATGGTGCTGATCCGTGTAAATGCACCGATACTGGATGGAGTCCACTTAGTATCGCAGCGTACAAGGGACATGATGAGGTGGTCCGCTTGCTTTTGGAAGAGGGTGCCCCGACAGAGGAAGATGATCCTACGTTGTCGGCATTGCTCCAGGCAGCGACAAAGGGTCTCCCTGAAACGTGCATCCTCCTCCTTCGCCATGGAGCCGATCATACTGTCACAACGAAGAAAGGTGATACAGCCCTAGCTATCCTTGTGGAACAGGATATGATTGATGCGGCTGTGGAGATGGTAACGGATTACAATGCCAGTATTCCTCGTTGTTCTAGGGACCGTAAGAAGGTTCAGCGTGCACGACTCTTGATCAATTTGCGATTGAAGCAGCACAAACGCGAGGGCACGGGACCATACGCAGACGACGATTTCAGTGACGGGGGCGAGAGTGATGACGCCGAGGGGAGTGGAAGTGCGGTTGCCCTCCACGATGCCGCCATTCCTCAGACTACGAATGAGGCTTTGGAGGCTCCCAAAATTACGAAGAAGAAGGGAAAGAAGTCTATTGCCAAAGCGGAAGAAGATGCGCGTGCAGCGGAGGAGGCGTTGTTGCTTGAGCTCGAGGCAGAGGAGAATGCGAAGACAGAGACGAGCAAGAGCAGCAAAAAGAAGAAGAAAAAGAAGGATCGTGAACGTCAACTAAAGGCCGAGAAGGCGAAAGAAGAAGAAATTCAAAAGGCAGCGGCTGCGGCCGCCGCAGCTGAAAAAGCAGCCAAAGCTAAGGAGGAAGCTGCTGCCAAGGCAAAGAGAGAAAAGGTGATAGAGCTGACAAACGCATCTCATCCCACTACTTCTAAGTCTGAACAGAAATCAAAGAAGAAGGAGTCTTCATCAAATTCAAAGAAATTGGTTAGAAATAAGGAGGTATCTCTACCCACTCCGTCATCGCTACCAACCCAAAGTAAGAAACAAGCAGATGCAAAGCTAAATCTGAAGTGGGCTGAAGGCAAGTCTAAGAAGGCTGGTGAAAGCTTCGTGGGAAAGTCTGAAACTGCGAAGAAGTCTATCGCTACTTCAAAAAAGACAATTACTCCCAAAAAGATTCCTGGTGACAACCCTATTCAGAAGAAGATTCCTGGTGACAACCCTATTCAGAAAAGGATCCCCGGTGATAATCCGATACAACCAAAAAAGATACCTGGTGACAACCCTAAGGTTCCTATGCAACAATCTCGTGTTATTTCAACATCGAAGCCGGTGGCAAATGCTGCAGCTACTCCGAAGAATAAGCGAGGATGGGAGAGCAAAGCTCCTACTCCTAGTGCAGTTGCTAGTCAGAATGGGCAATCGGTGACGAAAGGGCGAACGAAAGACAATTCATCAACCAGGGAGTCTGCAAGGAAAGGTGGTCAATCTTCTCAATCGCCCTCAGTCACACCTGACTCTTTGAACGTGTCCAAGGCCAAAGTGCGATCTGACGAGAGTACACATTCTACAGAAAATTCTACTACTGACAGCTTGCCGGTCACTCCAAATCCAACGCACAGATCGAATGCACAAACCAGGGTGTCAGTCGACGATGAGCTTGCCAGTATGGCAAATGATGTACTTGGTTTCTTAGACTTTGGATCCCAACCGCCGAGACAAAACTGCTCCGATGCGGAAAGCAATAGTGTCAGGAGTGACAGTTACCATGGCACGACCGGATTTGAAGCTCAAACGCCGCCACCCAACTTGAATACGGCTGCAACATTCGTGTCGTCACCTCCTGCAATTCCGCCGTTGGTGTCATCGGTATCTGTCGAGCTGCCTCCTGTTTCCGTCTTTCGATTGGAAAAATTGCATGAGCTATTTCGGCAGTGTTCTGATGCACGTTCTTCTCCTAATAATCATCCCCTGCGGGTGATTGACGAGCGTACCCTCCGTACAGTACTTTATCGCTGGATCATTCGCGCTTCTCATGGCTCAGATTCATTGTTGGATCCTGTTATTCCCAGCTGGGAGGATGAAGCATATCTCAAAGAGTACCTTCAGCGTCAATTCATTTCTGAAAACCGCCGATCAATTGATGATACGAGGTACAATATGAATGTGCCTAGCATCGAAGCCCTCAGAGATGCTGGCGCCTCCATGTCGGAACTTTGTCTTTCTCTCGCGAAAGAGGTTGTTGAATTCCGTTCGAAATGCGAGCAACAAGTACCTCCAAATTGGAATGATTCAAACATTAATGTTGCAGGAATGGAAGATGGAAATAATGTGGTCATTGATTGGTCTGGAAAATCTCGACTCTCTATCCCGTTGAGCCTCTTCAATTCACTTGCCAGACGCCATGTTGGACAGCAGAATAGATTGATGTCAGCAGTATTTTCTGCTGTTCGCCGACACGAGATCATTGCGGCAATCGCCGATCAGACTGAGATGGTATGTCACTTGCCACCACAATCAGTAGACTTTCTAACCAAAGGTCTCAATGCGTCCCTTGAGACGTTCAGTGACTCGGTCAGTGTTCGTGGCAATAATTACTTTTGTGCCATGTTTCCAGATGTAGATGCCGCGTTTGGTGGGCTCTCTCCGTTTGGCAAAGACAGTGGGAATGTTGAGTCCATGCTGACTCGTTCTGGAGCATCAGTGATTGTCGTTGCACCTCCTGAGAATAACGCCTCATCGCAATGTTGCCGCAAAATTGTTGATATGGTGGAAAGCCACGCAAGCGTTCCACTTTCATTCGGTGTTGTTCTTTCATCAGACTGTTTTGTCAATGCAGCAACCACACTATCAGCAGATCATCTTCGAGCTCTAGATCCTCGCCTATGCGGAGATCAAAATGGATTCATATCTTTCATTGAAGTGATTCCTCCTGGAAGTTGCAACTTTTCGAAATCAAGCAGCATGTTCCTGCTGATACAGAACGAAGCAGGAATGCGTCGCTTCCCTCTAAATTCATCTTCCATGGAGATAATCAGGCGATCATTGAGGTCTGATATACCAGTGAACAGCAGCAACATGTCAGCGATGCCAAGCTTGCAAGGGCCGATGCAAAACGAACCAATCTATGATGCGGCGGCATACTCTCCGCGATCACCCGTTGCACCACAGCCTCAGTTCGCCAGTGTATCGCAAGAGATTGCGTTCCCTTCTAACCCATGGGAGAGCACACCTGCAAGTGGACGACGTGGAGGAGGGCATCGAGGCCGGCTTTTTGAACTTGTTGATGGCGAGGATGGAGAGGACGACCAAGGCATGAATACCGTTTTGCCTGGAATGTTGGATAACTTGAACATGGATATGTTCGGTGGCAGCACGAATAGTGGCGATGATATTGACATTGAAGCTATAAGTTTGATGGGAATAGGACTGAACGGAAATTTGGGGGAAAGATTTTCGAAGTAACACTGAGGATGTAGTCACGGTATCAGAATAAAATATCTTCTTAGTTTGCCTTCATTTTCTGCACGTTGCAATTATCATTTTTTGTTTAATTATTAGACTACACTAATATAGCTTCCGGCACACATGTCAGTTCCCTCCCTTTCATGTGTCAGCAAAGCTGACGGCCAATAAGCACCAAAGGAATATGTACCTAAGAATTAAACAAAGCGTAGTGACTACCGAGCAGCAGTCGCTTGATTGACAGTTTTAAACCATTATATGCAATACATGTAATACTCCCAATTGATGACATTGACAGCTATGTCAGGGAAAACTAGCTACCCCTGTGACCTGCTCTTCTCACGAATGGCATTTCCAAATTTATCCAAATAGTTCAGCGCAGCATGAAAATTTGTGGAAGTTTTTTCATGAAAGTCTGTCAGAACTTGTTTGAATTCACGTTCGTTCAGTGACATCAAAGAATCTGGGCATGCCACTACATGCTCAACGCTGTACCCAGGGAAACAAAAAGATAACTCTGGATCGGATGGAGGCTTTTGCAAAGTCTGAACAAAGTCTGCAGTTGCGGTGATCGAGGCAGATGATTTAAATATGTCCAGTGCATGAAGAAAAGCTTTTTTCACATGTGCATATTGCTTACTATCACTCTTTTCACTCAACCCTAATGGCAGTGATCGTCGAAGAGATGCACTCCCTTTACAATCTTCACGTTTTGCAGAAGTATCATGAAATGATGGGAAGTCACACACATGACTTTTCCTCGCAACTGCGGCAAGAGCATGATGTAGTATGGCTTCCCATTTAATGTCGTGCTTGGACGCTGCTTGACTCCCAGAATAACAAGACTCTGCAGGAATCGCGACGGAATCGAAAGCTCTGTGACCACCAAAATATAAATTCAGTGCATGATGCAGTAAAGATTCGAGAGTACCTTCACACGATTGCTCAACACCGAAGGTTAGATGTAAACTGGGTCCATTCCAGTTTAGCAGTGTCGCCATCTCTGCAGTCGGAGACGAAGGACAGTTATCGAGGGGTCCATTATTGGTACTTGCATCGTTATTAATTAGTACTGTCGATGCATTGTGAATGTGACCTCTGGGGATATAGAGCGCATCTCCTGGGCATAGAGTGAATTCAGAAAATCTTGCAGGTGATTGGACATAATGCTGGATCTCCTCAATTGTTGGCTTACGCTTTTGGTCTTTGTTCGACAGATATACAGTCGCCTCGTTAGCGACAGACCATAGCTTGCGCCCAGAAATTTGAATGACTATTACATCCATCCAATCCCAGTGGGCTTCAAACCCTTGTTTTTTGCCTGCTTCTGAACCAGGTAGCGTCGCTTCAGGAGTAAGATACATGTTAACTCCTACTTTGATTGAGTTCAACTCATCCTCGAGACGTGTAGCCAGAAGAGCAACGGGCGCCCAACGTCTATGCATTCTGTCAATTACCACACTGAATCCTCCATAATTAAAATGTGATATTATTTCGTCGATAGAATAGAACGGCTTTGGTAGAATTCCCAAAAATTCCTCACCATTCTGAACGATTTTCTTCGCCAATTTATAGTCAACTCCATGTGTCATAGCTGGCTGTGATATAATAGATATTGTGTCATCTACTGTCAGAAGGGACAACATTGGATCTTTGCCTGAATCTTTTTCTGATTGTAATGGTAGTATGGAAGAGCGATCGTGAAGTATGACTGGTATAGTATTTTTCGTTGATTGGTCATTCTGCTGAAGATCATCGACGAAAGCTACCTTTGATAGCAGTGGAAATGTCTCCCATGCGGATTGCAATTGTGTACTGTTTGGGAATAGCGCACTGAGCAAGGGCGGCGGTTGGGCAATGTCCCATGCAAAGAAATCGCTATTATTAGCGTCTGTATCAACGCACCGTTGAGCGGCAGTGGTAAAGATCACATTCACATAGAAGAAGAGGCGGCGCATATTTTGGTTGTTCCGTCACCCTTTAGCCTTCTACCCTTCACGTCATCTCTATCTGTTCTGTGCTATGTCTACGCTCTACGCAAACTGGCTAATGTGTCCGAATAATATTATTATAACATCAACATCTATCATGCTGAAGAAGGACTTACTCGTGATTTTCGGCCTTCTTTCGTCCTCTCTTCCCCCCGCCACTTCCATAGTACTTATCTTATCTTTCGTCCTCTTTCCTCTTTCCTCTTCGGTTCGGCGTCTTTCGGCGTGCACCCCACGACCGCCGACCGACCCTCATCTTCACAGCTAAGTATCATTGATGACACTGTATGAAGGGCGGCAGAAGAACTCAGCAGCGTCGTCACAGTCGGAAGAACTACGGGACTATCTAGAACAACAACAACAACATTAAAAACAAGTGCAGCAATTATGAATCATAACAATAATAATCAATCTATCATTGCAAGTGATGTTAGCTCTGCTATCGTCACTGCAGCCAAAGGCTTTGCCAGAAGGCACAAAGTAATTACGTTTAGCTATGTATATGGCATATTCATTTTGGGTACAATTATGTTGATCGGGTCTGGAACAAAGCTAACGTTCGATCAGCAACGACAGTACAATCAGATCATGAACTCTATTGATTTGCAGGCGGAATATACAGCGGCGTCGAAATACCACACAGCGTACGCCAATTACTATCAATCAAAGGGCTGGGTTTCGTGCGACGCACATTGTCAGCATTACAAATCAATTATGGATCGGCGAAAGAATGAGTGGGAAGCGATCAAAGCAGAAGGAAACGCACGTATGAGTGACGCCAAGTCTGTCGCTGGACTGTTCTCAGAGGTGGGTTAAATAGTTTAAAACTAACTAATAATGTCTTGTCAGTATCTCCCCTGCGCTTCGACAAAACTAGCCTCTCCTCGAGGAGATTTAACCAAAGTACTTCACTACTTCAGGAGTAAGTAGGAGACTTCTTGTTGCGTATTAGAACATCAACGTGCTTAGTTGATAGAACTCAGCATGCTGCCAAACGCCTTTGCAGCACCGTCACCACAGGTCGGGCCCGCCACCACCTCACATTGTGGATCAAGTAATTCTCCCATTTTTACGAACCAGTGAACTCACACCGCTAATGTAGCTTTGATTCTTTTGGTCTGAATTACGCATCACGAACAATTCTTTCCAGCTTGACACTTTACAAGTGCCCTGGTGTGTAAAAGGTTGCTGAGGGTAGAGGGTAGAAAGAGAATGAGAAGGCTGGAGTTAGTTCAGAATAATGAGAGATGTAGAACTATCAATAACAGCCAACTCGGCCCAAAAAGCTGCAGACAATTAACATAGTATGCGCTACTTATAACATTAATAATTACTCACTTTCGTCACTCGGGGTGACGGTGACTAATTTGGGCTTTGGTGGTCGAATCGGAGGAGTCATCTTCCTTATTCCCAATCCTCCTTTTGATTTATGAGACTTGTTAGAAGGAAGACAGAAGTTGGGCATCAGGCGTGCGTGTTGTTCTTGGCTTGGCACGGTTCGGTTCGCAAATCCTTTCACGGTTTCTCGCAAATCCTTTCATGGTTCCTCGCAAATCCTTTCACGGTTTCTCGCAAATCCTTAGATAACCAATTCCTACTTACACAGTCTTTACGAAAAGAGGCCTTTTCTGTAAGTCAATTTACTGTCTCTCAAGCCATTCCAAAAGAGGCCTTTCAAAGCTGCTTAGGGCATCAAATGCATGCTGTTGTTCTCTGTAAGAACTCTTACTTAGTCGAAGGGTGCTTGTTGTAAGTTGTACTTAGTCTTTGTCTCTGACATGGTTCGCAAAACTTTCCAGTTCGCAAATCGGATTCTTAAAAGATAACCAATTCCTACTTACACACAGTCTCTCATTTTACTCAGTTTACAGACTCTCTCATTTATTGTTTCTCAGGCCATACCTACTGAGACAGTATAGCAATCATCCAAGAAAAGTGATGCCAAGATCTTCAAGCACATCATCACCATGGGATTTCCGCCCAAGAAGGGGTACTTAAACAACAGATAAGACAAACACATAATGGCTGACGAAGATTTTTATACAGTTGTGTCCGCAAAGAAAGGTTATCTTTCTGGGATGGTGAGGAGCGAAATAGATACCTTATTGCCTATAACAAAGGAAGAAGTGATCAAGGCTCTGACTTCATTGGTTCACTTCGCATCAAAGGCACGTTATCGTGGCTGCCTTGTTGTATTGGCATGTCTATTGGATAGTTACGACCGAAAGGAAGATGAATTTATAATTGTCAATGATAATGGAAAGCCAACGAGATTAGTAGAACAATGTTTCAATCCAACACACGGCTTGGCAAGTTTCAGAGGAAACCGAGAGGTACCTAACAGGGTTGTGGAACAAATGGAGAATTGTTTCCCAGCTGAATTAGTTGTGGATGACAATCGTGACCTGCCAACAGGATATAGCTCGTTTACAACGGATTTAGCTGAAAATTATGCCACGTGTGCTGCAAATCATCTCAGGAGTAATTTCTTTATCTATCAACGCCGATCCGTTATAAACCTTCTCCAAAGCCTTGGCCACAAAAACCCCAAACGCAGTTGTCCTGAGATTATTGAAGATATAATGAGGCGAATCAACAACTGGAACACCACCAATGTTGATGATGATGATGATGATGATGATCTCCAAGATGACATTGTCCCTGACGACAATGAGGCTAGGGTGGAAAGTGATACCATAAATGAATTCGTAGCATTTCACAGATCATTCTTCAGAAAACGTGGTCTCCAAGAAGCGCTCATTGACGACGCTTGGGTGGATGATAACCTCAAGTACATTGGGTTGTATTTCGTCCATATTCTTTCTTACCAAGATAGGCTTGAGCGAAGGGCCAGAAATGAAGGCACGATGCTGAAAGTGAAACGATTTCATGTACTCCCGATACACAAGATAACTGCTGGCCACATCAGCCTCGACAGTAAATGCTTTTTTTACATGCTGAGGATAGCTGGTTTGAAACCTGGACGATACAATCGCGGACGACTCATCTTTCCAAATTCTGAGCGTAATTGTGCGAATGAGATGAAGAATTGGTGGTCAGCCATTTTTCGCACAGAAAAGGGTATCTCAGCTAATCGAATGCATTATGCTCCAATGGGGATCCGGACCAATGGTATCACAGCCTCAATGCTTTATGTGAACTACCTGGATAAGAGTGTCATTGACAATGCTCAAAATGTTCAAGAGAACATTCTTGAAGTTGATGAAGAGGTAGGATTGGCACCACGTCAAGATCAAGATGTGCCATTTCAAGATGTTCCAGAAGATGCTCAAGCAGATGAACCTTCATCTCAAGTCCTTCAACATGCTCACGGTGGTGTGGACCCTGGTATCGTCTCTATGTGGTATATGGTTTGCACAACTATTCCCACTGGGCCTAACGATAGGATGGATGATGAAAATATGTTCTCAATTGAAAATGTCCCTGGTTGCTTTGAGTATACATCGGCTGCCTATAGACATGATGGCCGGGTTAGCTATCTAATGAATCATATCAAATCTGTCCAGAATGCCATCGGTCTTCCAAGAGTGTATCTATCTCTTTCAAAGCATCACCTCAAGACACCGACTCTTCGATCTTTATACAGATCAATTCATTACAGAACTAACAATAGTGTTTGGGAAAAATTGTGGGCTTATGGTTTCAAGAAGTCTGTTCTTCGAGCCAGAGAATATGTCAGTGGCCAGAAGGAAAGCTGTAAGCAAAAGAAAATGAACCAGATCATTAACAAAATGAGCGATGCAGGATACGAGGTAAAGAGTGTCGGCTTTGGAAATGGTGCGTTTAGATCATCTTATCGTGGAATAGTTGGAGGAGGTGTCCCAACTCAATCAAACAAGGAACTGTTTGCACGCAATTTCAATGCCAATGAAGTTGATGAGTTTCGAACTAGCTCAGTCTGTCCTAGGTGTGAATGTCAATTGCACAATCTTTTTCACATCTACAAAGGGAAACGATTCTATATTAGGGGCATTAAATTCTGCTCTTCTGTGAAATGTGCGAATCATAGGTTCTGGCATCGGGATCAGGTCGGAGCGATCAACATATTAAAGCGGCATCTAGTGGATCAATGTCTTTTGAATGAAGAAAACATACCACATTACTTGCAACGAGAAGCTTCTGTAGAGTGGAGGTCAAATAGAGGCGCGGCAAATCAAATACAATTCAAATCATCTCGTCCTTGTATATTACCTCGTAAAAAACAGAAACAAATTGCTCGGGAACGTAGAAAAGCGAAGAAGCTGAGAAAACGCAATAGAGTAAAACAACAAAACAATCAAGGCGAGTAGACAAGTTGAAGAGGGAAAGGAATAGTGTGTATACTAAATTTATATAGAAATGAGTTCCTATCATTTCGCAGTCATGTACTCCTAAGTTGCACCCCTAAGTTGCACCTGAAACTTCTTGCGGTGTTGTTCAAGTCATGGGATGATTGTGTGCCTTCTCTTCATTCTTCGAGTGTCGACCTGGTCATTTCGAATTCGCTTCTGTGCCCAAGACTTGGGTTCATTGCACATTTTTTGTATGTCTCCAATGTCATTGTGGATATGACAGAAATTTTGAGAAAATTTTTTTCTTGGAACAAGACCAGAATTTTCTTTTCCTCCTGCAGCATTTTCATCTCTGGGTTCGAATTTGCGCTTCTTGGGATTCATCCATACACTATCCACGACATTGTTGGCTGACGACTGGCCAAATGGTTTCAGTAATGGCTCGAGCTCTTCCTCTGTGGCTGCAACATCTCCATCTGCGACATCTCCATCTTCAATACCGAGACCATCAGCTCCAGCAATGTCCACAGCGTTGCGATCTTTCTCTGCATGAATGGCCAACCATTGCTTCTGCGACATAACCTCTTTCGGAATCAACATTGTAGTTGAAGCAAGAGATTCGTCACTGTCAGATGAGGAGGAGGTAACAGTGTCCACATCCTCTTCCCTACTACTAGCCAACAACAGATCGGATGTGTCCTCTTCGTCCTCTTCATATGATTCTCTTTGGGCGGCTGCGACATGTCCATCTGCGGCGACATCTCCATCTTCAATACCGAGACCATCAGCTCCATTGGATGATACAGTTTCCTCACTGCTCGAGGAGGATACACTATCTGACAGATTGGATGAAGCAGTGGCGTTTCCCACATTGTCGACCCTGGGAACTACCGTATTGGGCATCCAACCAGTCTCACGTTTAACTGCTGGAGTAATCATTGCCCTTTCGTTCCGTGTTAATTGATCAAATTTTCTAATCCTCTCCCTGATGATAGGCACTGTCCTCATTGTTTCTTTTACCTTCCTGAATCGAATATTATATTGATGCACAATCGACAACTTTGGAAGACAAGCTTTGGGAGGTTTCGTCCTATTCCCTTCCTTTAGCATCTTATTATGATCCTCGACAGTATGGCACACATTTGAGGGATAAGCATTTTCATCATCTCCAGTGAAACAATCGCATTTGCTACAATAAAAGAATCCCTTCCAACCATCATTGGGAGATGAAACAATAACAAACTGGGAACATTGATTTGGATCAAGATTCTGAAGTTGTTCCCTTCCGTATACAATGGTATGTTTCGTCTTCATTGCATCTATCTGTCGTTGGGAAATTGTCATGTTTCGGTGGTGTTTTTGGTGAAGTCGAAAAAGAGGGGTGGCGGAAGGATTTTGCCGAGGAGTCAGCAATGAGCAATATGATGGACGAATTGTTGCTTCTGATTGTCCGAGAGAAGAGACGCCTAAACCTAACGTTGAAGCAATAAGACAGAAGAGCCTTCGGTGGAGGTATTGCTGATGGATTTGCTTTATCGAAAGTGGGTGTCCGCTCTCGGTTTTTGAACGTTGAATAAATGCTTGCAGGAGACCATGGTGTGTCAGTCCCACGATTGAAGAGTGCGTTTTGTTGCGTCATTTTTAAATTCTATATCTATCAAAAGTATGGAGGTATGGTACCGAAGTACTATCTTCATGGCGCAAATCTCAAAATAATATCGATGCGTGTGCGCTTCTCTAAGTTCAGCTCAGCGAATTTATTTGCGCGACACCTTGTGGCCTCCTTGGGCCATCAAAAAAGTGTATTTTGTAACTTCGTAAAAAAATAATATAGTCAATTTTCACAAAGACAAATGTAATTATATATTGAATGACAATCTTGCTACACGAAGCTCATTCATTTTTCGAACAAGATGTGTCCTGGGAATAGAGTTCAAGCCCCCCCTCCCCCTTTTCAGTACCAGAAAATGTTCGAGTTGACTATTATAGCCATATATTTTCTGACGACATTTCCTACATACCTTTAATAAGGACTCCTCGTTTACGGGGAGCTGCGTTGACGATCTCGCTCATTCCACTTGCATATTACATTCTGCCTACTATGTTTCTCCCTACATGACGGTGTGTGAATATTTAATCGGAGATGCAGTTCTAATTCTTATTAACCATGTCGACATCCAATGATAACACCCAACTGACAAAGAAGGAGAAGAAGATACGCATGCTCACCCACATGGCTAACAACTGTTATAGATCAGGCCATCTATTTTTTGGAGTCGTTCCGTTTTTAATGGAAGAATACAATTATTCTCGGTCGGGCGTCACAAACATGTGGCAGAAAAACAAAGCAATTGCAATGAAGGTTTACAAAAAGAAGCCATCACCAACAATAGCAGCGCCCAACTCGTCCATTCCACCGACAATGGCGCCGCCGACCTCTTCCATTCTTCCACAAGCAAATACATCGGCCGATCAACCTGCCAAAGAACAACCATGCAAAACGTCTGATGAGTTGAAGGCTGGCATATACAATGATTTGAACAAGAAACCACCTGTGTTAGTGGTTGGGGGTAATTATGTTAGGCAAAGAATAATACAAGAGCAGCAACCGCTTCTGTCGTCGCCACCGTCACCAAAGCAACGGCAGCCACAACAGCAATCACCATCAAAACCGCGAAAAAAAATATCACAATTGGATCATCTGCGTAGACAGTTGTTACGAATCCAACAACAACATCAGCAACAGCGGCGGCGGCAGCAGCAGCAACAACGAAAGCAATGGCGGCATCGACGACAACAACAATTGAGGCGATCAACCCGGATAAATCAACAACAGTCACTGCTACCGCAGTCGCCACTGTCGCCATCGCCACCGCCAACAAAACCAGCGCCACTGTCGGCAACTCAACAAGTGCCATGTGAAAGTTGTGGATTCATCGTCACACCTGATGTAAAAATGGCAGTTGCCACACTCTACCCTATTGAGTCAACAGCGTGCATTCAATGTAATGAGTCGAAAAAGCAAATTGGCAATGAACTTGTAAGGAATCAGAATCTGCAAATGTTATACAACAGTCAACTAAAATCACCACAATCAAATATTGCACCAAAAGAAATACAACTAGTTGTTGATCTACATGAGTTCATTGAAAGTAATATGCCAAAGCACTCACACGCAATAATTGCATTGCTTCCAAAAAGATATTTGAATGTAAAGGTTATCGAATTCAAGAAAAATTCATCATCGGAACAAGAATATAAAAAACAAATGGATCGAATCATCGGCAGCACTTGGAATGCGAATACTGATACACCTCATCCTAACATTATATCCCACGACAATTCTTGCGACGTTACGATCATAAAGTTGGGTCAACTAAATAACTACATAGCAATCTGTGATGCATCCTATGATAATGACAGTGTTGATGAGTTTTGCCAACATGAGACAAGAGAGAATATTAACTTTGGAGTAACAGGAAAACGACCGGGTCCAGCTGGGGGATTTTTACAACTAAATGACAGGTCACCCAATCACACCAAGGTAACTCAGAATCCAACAAGTTTGAAGTTAGCAGCAAGGTCATCTGGAGTAGCAATGCCGATAGTGTATTTCAACAATAATATGACCGTGAAGACAACGTCTTGGGGATATAAAGCGATCAAGATGAAAAGATTAAACAGTGCTCAAAAGCTTGAGGAGGCAATGGAGCTTCAATGTTACAGAGATATATTGATTGCTGAGGCCAAATCGTATGTCACCTCAATAGCATGTATCCAGGGGTGTGGAATTCCTACAAGAAGGCAAAAAAAAAACTTCATCAACCTCAATCGAATATTGAATGAACCTGGCAGTGTCAGTGATGCCCTTCTTCGTTGGATGACAAGTACAGGTGAAATGAGGNCCTTATTCAAACCATTTCGATGTCGCTGGTTGCTCATCTCGACAGTATCATCATCTGCTTCAGTTCTTGGAGAATCAAGGTTTGAGGTGGCTTGTCTCCTGAAAGATAATGCGGTCCTGCTAAATGATTTGTCCTTGGTCAACGGAGGAGGTTTCTTTCCCTCTGTTACACGGCTTTCATATATTGCCTTGAGCTCACTTTGGGTAGGTGTTCTTACCAATGGACTGCTCTCCGTGCTTTCGTTTGAATATCCACTCTGCTTTGCAACGTTTGCAGCTGCCACATCTGAGTCCAGGTTAAGCCCCTGCACAAGCAAGTCCAAGCGTTCTTTCACACTCATTGCCATCACATCTGAATCCTTTGCGTTGGTGTTCGTCTTCATTACCGTGGCGCCCTCGCCCTCGCTTTGAGGTGATTGGCATCTAAACCATGGACCAGAACAAACATTGTGTATCATGGAAAAAGCTTTGTTGCTTAGTGATTCATTTTCTCCTCTGTCGTCATCTTCTTCTGCCAGATACTTTGGCTCTAAAAGAAGCGAAGGCTGCACAGGTACAGGCTTTTCATATTCAGTAGAACCACTCATTGTTGTCTCTCCTCGGGTAGAGCCACTTAAGAAAGTGTCTGCCACTGTTGTATCTTCTTCACGAGTGTACCCACTTATCACCGTGCCCTCATGTGTCGCATCTCCACGAGTGCACCCACTTGTGACAGTGCCCTCATGTGTCGTATCTTCACGAGTGTAGCCGCTTGTGACCGTGCCCTCCAGTGTTGCATCTTCACGGGTGCACCCACTTGTGACAGTGCCCTCCAGTGTCGCATCTTCACGAGCGTTCCTCCCATCCCTCCTTGCATAACTATAACGTTTCCGTCTGATCTTCTTCTTCCGGACCCGTCGTCTCCTATTTCTTCGGTTACGTATTTCATCCCTTACATTTCCTAGCCAGATTTTACGTTGCTCCTCAAACAACCCCCACAACTCGCCTAGTACATTGACTTCGTTGAATTCGTCATCTTCACTATCACTATAGTAACTACTCCTGCCAGTCGAGGTGCTATTGTCCATTTCGTCGTACGGAACAGTGATCTCCCTCTCGACTTCTCTATTCTCCGAAGCATGTGTCTGCCAATCGGCTTCTTGTCTTTCCTTCCTGCTTCTTCTCCGCTCAACATCATGATTGGCAACAAAATCTTCATCCTCGTCGCGTGACAGATAATCATGCAAAGAGGAACTAGACAGTGCATCTTCGACATCAATCCCCATACATAGTGCATAAGCCTTCGCTCTCGCCAAGCGGTCGGCATCATCCCCTGTTTGTTTGTCGTCTCCAGCAGCAGAACGGCTTGACACTTGATTCGGCTTGGATCGCATATCCATAAATTTACCACCATCGCTCATCAAACTACCATCCGATGATGGGCTTTGCCGATCAATTATTGGACTAGGTTGGAGGGCTTCTTCGAAACCTCGTAGTGCCTTCTCCATCTGCTCAAATGTTTCACGATCGTCGGATTCGTCGTTTCTTGCCTGGAGGCACGCTTCTAAACTGTCGACGCTTTCGTTGCCATCATTATCAGCCGACTGCTGCGGCTGATAGGTAGAGGATCGCTGCCGCCCACTGCCTCGAGTCTCCATTTTTGTTTTAATATTGAAATCACTGTCGTAGGGAGAGTTTGCTACAGCGTAATTCTTTATGCTGCCCGCAATGCAAGAGTAATGGTTTGGGAAGTATTGTAGGGGAAGAGGAGCCCCCAATGAAAGAAGCTGTCTTGTTGAGAAAGGCCCCAGACGAGAAGATGGTACTCGAAATACTAATTCCGACATGTAATTTTCTTCAAAATTTAAATGTCGTCAAATCCATTTCTACAAGAACCATCACGTAGGAACTAAATACAAAATATCAGAAAAGAAACCCTACACGTCGGTTAGGCACTCTCTCTCTCCATCAGACGACATTAGTCACTCTCAAGATAATAAAGCATATCATTGTTGTGAGACCTGCTACGAGACAAGTTTCACGTAGCACGCTGCAACCATCGAGTTAAAACTAGTTTGAAAGTAGTGAATAATCCGCAAGCAGCATGAGATTAACAACATTCTACTTATACGTCCTGCCAGCGATCACAGCGCAAATAAGCGCTTCTGCGGCACAACAGTCGGCTTCACGTGTACATCGAGATGCAAGAACCGACACTGCCGCCTCTTCATCAATTTCTACACTACGTGGAGATGAAGGATCTCAATCTGAAAGCATCAGTGGCATTCTTACAAGAGCACTTAAAGCTGACACCGTCGGAACACGTTCAAGCAATGATGGCATTGCATTTTATGACGGAGTGCTAGGGATTCCAAAATGTTCTTCAGATGGTACATCATGTGATACAGGAGATCTCGTTATTGGCCGAGGAATAATTTATCCGGAACCCAATCACCCAAATACACTGGGCACAACCTGCATTGATGGAACAAGTGGCGAACCATCCGATGAATCAGTCGATCGAATCATTGTTAGCTCTGAATCGGGAGACTATCTGATGGAAGACGGGAGGGCAATCATCACTGCAACTGTCAATTGCTGGGCGGATGGCTATGCAAATGACTATGTGCATTTTTACTACACGAGCAATGAAGTCGACAATGCTGACTGGAACTTTATCGAGCGGATTCAGTGTGCAGGTGGGGGGCAACAAACTTTGACCACGTCTTATACACTGCCCAAAGGATCAAGCCATGCCGTACGAGTAAGCATTCGACATATGGAAACCGACTTGACAGAAAATGACGACAGTTGTGGGTTTGGGTCTTTTACTGATAATGATGATGTTGCATTCACAGTTATGACAGCGGGTTCAATTCCTACGATCTCTCCTACAACACCAAATCCAACGAGAGCACAAACATTATCTCCAACAGAGTCATCTTCTACTCCAGAACCGACGAGAGCACAAACATTATCTCCAACCGAGTCACCTCCTACTCCAGAACCGACAAGAGCACAAACATTATCTCCAACAGAGTCACCTTTTGTGCTATTCAGCTATGGAGAATCACTCTACACTGATCCAAATCTTGGCATTCAGATTAGTGACGGTTTGACTGCCAAACTCATCGCTCGATCTAAGTCAAGGGTGACTTTTGCCAATGGAGGTCGATCTAGCAGTGTTTATCACATGTACATGGATGGAGCTGGTGTTACCACGCTTCCTGACGGTGGTTATGTCTATGTGTCGAACAGTGAAGATGATAATGGAAAAGCTGGTGTGCATGGGCTCTATTTCAACAAAGATGGAGAGATCACAGATTACAAGATTCTATTGTCTGGAACAACGTGGAACTGTGGAGGTAAGGGATTGAACTTGAAACATAATTCTTTCTGTTTGTGTAATGTTGTATTTGTCATGCCTGATACGCTCATCTACTATTCATTTCTTGTCTCACCATACATGTAAGGCGGGCTGAGCCCATGGAATACTTGGGTCTCGTGTGAGGAACAAGATGGAGGCCAATGTTGGCAAGTCGAGCCCGACCCGAATAAACCTAATCACAATGCACCACAAGTAACGCTCCTGGGTGGTAATGGAGGCAACTATGAGTCAGTCGCTGTTGACAACACATACACAGACAAGCCAGTCTTTTTCACAACTGAGGATAATAGTTCCGGGGAGCTTCGTCGCTTCGAGGCAGATGGCAATGGCTGGGACGCCTTGCATGTAGGCGGACAAACAACCTACCTTCAATTTCTTGACGGGAATAGATTCCAGTGGACTACAAGTCTATCGGCTGGACGAAATTCAGCTGCAAGGTATTATCCAAACTTAGAAGGCATCGCCTACCACAACTCAACTCTTTACTTTGTAAGCAAGGTCACTAAAAGGTTGTACATCCTGAATTTAACAGACAAAACGTACACCTCAGAACGCACTGGATCAAGCTGGGTCGGCCAAGGTGCTTTCAACTCCCAGCCAGATCAGATTATCGGGAATGATATGGACAAACGGAAGTTCATCTACTTTACCGAAGACGGCGGTAAAGGTCCTGGTGTGCATGTTCGCGATAGACAAGGCAGATACTACACAATGGTTCGAGGTGTTCCTGGTGGGAGGTATTCTGGTGATGAGACTGTAGGTATTGCATTTAGTCCTGACAGAAAGAAGTTTTACTTCGGCTTTCAAGATGCAGGTGTATTGATGGAAGTTACCCGTAACGATGGTCAAGTGTTCAATTGAGCTATTTATTGCATGTAGGAAATTTATATGTCTAATATTTGAATGAAGGATTATAAAGATGAATAGGCCATGATGTGATAAAGACTTCTCTCGAGATAGCTGCCTCTCCATGAACCTTTGACGTAATACATACTGCGCATTATTTCCTTGGCAGCAATAAGACGGTGCTGTATCAATGTGTCTACCTGTACCTGCGGGGATATTCAAAGCTCACGATAAGTCGAATCTTTTTTTCTCCGCAGCACCAACACGATCATGGAATGAATCAGTATCATCGTCATCGTCTCTATTCATAATGACATTGCCAACGTCAGGCCATTTCATCGTAGCAAGCGAATGTCAAACACTATCCCCCGTTTCGAACTTCATTTGCACCGCGGAAAGAGCTGGACGCCACATCGGCGGCGTCAACCCTCTTACTTCTTCGCTTGACCTATTATGATGGGGAGAATCTAGAGCGACAAATTCTGGAGGTAATGGATCGATCCGCTTGCCTGTCCATCACCACATAGATACAAAGAAGATTCTATTCATTCCCATCATTCAGCTGGTGAGAATTAGAATGTGGAGAGAGAGGGTCGAATCTCCCTACATACGAAGGACTTGGTAAGTACTTAGGGCGCTGGCGACATTTCAAATTTTTTGCAAGCTATCCTTGCCGTTGCCGGTAAGCGAGCTGTCGCTTTCAGCCAAGCACCACAGGCTCTAGAGAGCGGCTATTCACGCAACCATCAACAAATTAACAAATAAGCTCTACCTCCGGCGTCCGCCACTGCTTGCTTCTCAATCTACTGCCAGCGCAACTTCAGCTCCATCAGCATCAGCTACAAAATGGACACTAATCCTGAAGCCAAAGTAATACTGCAGCATGAGCAGCGTCGAGTTGAAAGCAAAAGTAGGTGGCAAAAGATTTGTTTAATAACAGGCTGGTTCACTGCATTCATGTTCTTCATCATTACTATTACATTAGTTGGTCGACAACAGAAGCGAAACAATATCCCAAGCAATACCGCAACTGTTGATACGACTGTACCGGTGTCACCAATTGTTTTAACAACAAATGAACCAAGCTCTTCGCCCTCACCCGAACCAACTATAAGCCCTACTATGACCAACATGCCATCATCAAACCCAACTAGAAGTGCATCACCATCGTCTATTCCATCAGTCTCATATCCGCCCACAAGCTACCCTTCTGCATTTCCTTCCGCAGCTCCTTTTACCCTTTTCACCTATGGAGAATCACTCTACACTGATCCAAATCTTGGCATTCAGATTAGTGACGGTTTGACTGCCAAACTCATCGCTCGATCTAAGTCAAGGGTGACTTTTGCCAATGGAGGTCGATCTAGCAGTGTTTATCACATGTACATGGATGGAGCTGGTGTTACCACGCTTCCTGACGGTGGTTATGTCTATGTGTCGAACAGTGAAGATGATAATGGAAAAGCTGGTGTGCATGGGCTCTATTTCAACAAAGATGGAGAGATCACAGATTACAAGATTCTATTGTCTGGAACAACGTGGAACTGTGGAGGTAAGGGATTGAACTTGAAACATAATTCTTTCTGTTTGTGTAATGTTGTATTTGTCATGCCTGATACGCTCATCTACTATTCATTTCTTGTCTCACCATACATGTAAGGCGGGCTGAGCCCATGGAATACTTGGGTCTCGTGTGAGGAACAAGATGGAGGCCAATGTTGGCAAGTCGAGCCCGACCCGAATAAACCTAATCACAATGCACCACAAGTAACGCTCCTGGGTGGTAATGGAGGCAACTATGAGTCAGTCGCTGTTGACAACACATACACAGACAAGCCAGTCTTTTTCACAACTGAGGATAATAGTTCCGGGGAGCTTCGTCGCTTCGAGGCAGATGGCAATGGCTGGGACGCCTTGCATGTAGGCGGACAAACAACCTACCTTCAATTTCTTGACGGGAATAGATTCCAGTGGACTACAAGTCTATCGGCTGGACGAAATTCAGCTGCAAGGTATTATCCAAACTTAGAAGGCATCGCCTACCACAACTCAACTCTTTACTTTGTAAGCAAGGTCACTAAAAGGTTGTACATCCTGAATTTAACAGACAAAACGTACACCTCAGAACGCACTGGATCAAGCTGGGTCGGCCAAGGTGCTTTCAACTCCCAGCCAGATCAGATTATCGGGAATGATATGGACAAACGGAAGTTCATCTACTTTACCGAAGACGGCGGTAAAGGTCCTGGTGTGCATGTTCGCGATAGACAAGGCAGATACTACACAATGGTTCGAGGTGTTCCTGGTGGGAGGTATTCTGGTGATGAGACTGTAGGTATTGCGTTTAGTCCTGACAGAAAGAAGTTTTACTTCGGCTTTCAAGATGCAGGTGTGTTGATTGAGGTAACTCGTAACGATGGTCAAGTGTTCAATTGAGTTATTTATTGCATGTAGGAATAATATGGACGTGAAATAAGTTTGTTGACTACTCAATATCGTTAGCTGACATCCCAGTGATGTGATCTATAACGTCTCTTGTATTCCCTTAGTCTCTTCTACAGCTTTCTACGATGTCGATGTAAGTATATAAGTATAGCAGCAGTTGATCTGATGCAGTCTCTACTTCAGACGTAATTCATCCCCTACAACAATTCTCCGTCAAGTCAATCGCAACTCTCATATTAATTTCTCCATCGATCGTTCAACATATCGATGCAAAAGTTAGCCAACATGTCGATGCAAAAGTTAGCACACGCCTCTGCATGAAGCAACGCTGCTGGAGGGTGTGGATCTACTATCCATCCACGCTCGTAACATAATCAATAAAGTGCTTACTACCATAGAGAGAGATAAAGCAAGCTAAGCTAGAGTAGGCGTAAGCGGAATCATCCGGTAAGTATCAACTCGTTTTCATGGAGGGCTAATCAACAGAGGAACTCGTACGTAGCATTTCAAGGAGGCATCATCCACCACCCACCATCCACGCCACCACCGACCATACGCCACCGCCACTGATCACTACATCACTAGCTTCCCTCATGTTATCTTGGAAGAATAGATGATAACGATGATCAGGAGGAGAGGAAACGACAACAGAATGATTTTGTGCAAGAAGGCTGCTAATATCTTACTAGCATCGTTCAGTTGTGCATCAATAATAATAGCATACAGCAATAATAATCTGGCCTCAGCTTGGCTGCACATCACACCGTCAACATCACATCATACACAACATCATGAACGTCATGCCGACATTTCCTCATTCACATGCCTAAAATCATCCTCTACAACATCTTCATCCTCTTCTTCGTATGAAACATGGGGTGATGGAAATTTAATCAGTGAAACATTTACAGAGTTATATTCCGCCTCATCCTCACACATCCAACATGACGATGACGATAACGATAATGAGCCATCACAGAAGAAGAAGAAGAAGAAACGTCGTCATCTGCCCGACTGGCTACTCACACGTGCCGCTCAACTAGGGTATCATCATCCTACTCTCCTTCAACAACGTGCACTCGATACACTCCTCTTAACCTCTTCCAACCAAGACGATGACGACAACAACAACAACAACGAAGATGATAATGATGTCATCCTCCACGCTCAAACTGGATCAGGCAAAACACTCGCCTACCTCCTCCCACTATTATCACGGATAGATGTATCACGAGCGGCAGTGCAGGGGATTATCGTTGTACCAACACGAGAGTTGGGGTTGCAGGTTGTTCGGGTGGCACGTAGATTGTGTGCGGGGAGTGTGGTGGTTACGTCACATTCTACTGATGATGAGAATGATGATGACGATGATGATTCACTGCTTGACGACTACAATGATGATGATACAACCGACACAACATCATCAACATCAATCTACAAACGAAAAATAATGATCATGCCCCTCCTCCAAGGATCATCCAACACACGTCAACGTGCCTGGGCATGGGCCGAACCACCCCACATTATCATCGGCACTCCCGACGAGGTTACCTCCATGGTAACTCGGGGAGGGGTACGTGTCAATTCTGTGAAAATGGTAGTAGTTGATGAAGTTGATGCATGTTTGGGTAATAACAACAAGGGGTACAATAATGATGCTACAACAACATTGCATGAATTGTTATCACGACATTTAAGTCCAACCTATCAAGAGGTGGAACGGGTAGCAACCAATATGGAATTGAGTGATGGGCGTACTGTACGTGTATCCACCATGGATGAGACTGGTAGTGCTGCAAGTTTGAGCAACAACAATAACAACAATAATGCCTCTGGAATGAATTATGCAGATAAACACCGCCAAACAATCTTTGCATCGGCAACTATACCACAACACAATCATTTCATGAAACAATGTGTACAGAATGGGTGGACGTTACGGGAACCTATCCGTATTAATGTTAGTCCGGGGGAGTTGGTCCCACCAACGTTGAAACATGTGTATGTTGTGTGTCGTGATAAGTCGACCAAGGTTGGTGGATTACGGCGGTGGATGAAGAAAGAGTTGAAACAGAATGCAAGTGGTGGTGATGATGATGGTGAGAGTGAGAGTGGACCTACCAAGATTTTAATCTTTTGTGATCCACGTCGACCATTGGATATGTTGGGAGATATACTTGCCAAGGATTTTAATGGTATTGTTTGGAAGGAGGGGTATACACAGAAACAAGAGGAGGGGTATGACTCTGTTATTTCTGTCTTGAGAATGGAGGATTCGTTGGGGACACGTGCTGCGGCGATGGAGGGATTTCGTGGACCTGATGATAGGACGGGTGTTGCAAGGACTTATGATGATGGTAGAGGAGCGAATGGTAGTGGTGGTGGTGAAAAAATCGGTGACGACAAGTTGAGAATCTTACTTTCTACTGACCTAACAGCTCGAGGAATCGACATTCCAAATATTTCAGTCGTAATCAACTATGACTTGCCAAATGATAATGAAGGAGACACGTACGTCCACAGAGGAGGACGAGCAGGACGATTGGGAAGCAAAGGGAAAGTCGTGTCATTGATAACGGCTGATCAAGAGTTTGTATTGGAGAGGCTAGCGAATAAATTGTCATTGGATATACGATGTGTGGCTAGGCAAGATAAGAAGAAGGAGAAGTGAACAAAAGAGTAGATATGAAGAGACTGGAACTTCCGCAGTAATAAATTTAGTTTCAGCTCAGTCTTCCTTCATCCATGACACTCAACAATTCAAAATGCTTTAACTGATTTCTTTCTGCCCATAGCCATAGCAAATGAAAGATTGTGCTCTCACACCACCACTCTCTTGGACTGTATCCCACTTTTACTTTTAACCAACCATACAAGGCTGGTTCCGCAACAAGTCTCTCCAGATCCACGAGCCCCGAATCTTAGGCATTGAAGCGCGATAGATCGGGACATAAAGAATGCATACGAGTATCTTCCTGTACCTTCGTCGATTTTCGTTCAGCGGGCAACCTCCCCTCTAAATTTATCAATTGGATATTTTAAATGATCTATTTGTGCCAAATTCACCTCCATTATTCCCATTATAAACAACAAAATCACCAGCTATAAACTGGCGTAGCAAGTTTCCCCTCATTCAGCCCACAGCTCTCCCGATGACATAAAGAAACATGAAGCGAACCAGTTCGCTCCAACGCAACACCTCTTTGGTACTGTCATAAATAACACTCACTACCATACCAACCCCAATTACGACAAACTCCTGTCATAAAAGCACTCCTGCACTACAAAAGAGGTAAGAGTATGTCACCAAACCTTTCACTTTCACGATAGAGGACGGCGGCTCAGTGCCACAGTGCCTTGCCAGTTCTGGTTCTGATAACTGTCCTGGTGATTCGCTCACTGCATGCATGGTTCTACTTCTAACAAGTTATTAAACACTTCTTCAATTTCCGTCGTTTTCTATTGATATATCTCACATACAGATTAGCTTACCAGGAGTAGAATATCAATAGCATCATGATCAGCCTCTTCGTCCCGCTTTTGCTCACCGTGACCACATCACGTGTGCTTTCATTTCCTGCATATTTCAAATGTGATGAAGATGAATATGTTAAGCAACTTGAATCATTCAAAGTTGAGAGACAGGAGTGGGATCACGCTCTGGATCAGGACCCTTCGATCGTTAAAGAGGGTGTTCATACACTCCACTCTCAAAAGTTGGTGGACGACGATAGCCCCCAATGTGTCCAAGATGCAGCTACAGTATTCGATGAGTTTACCAAAGCTATCTTCAAGGAAAAACATCCATTGCATGCGTCCACTGTCAATTTTTTTGGCAAGGACGACGCGCATTGCTACCAAAGCGCTCTTCTCATTCTTGACGAAGTTCGCACGGCGGGTGGTGAAAAGGTGCCTCCTGAAACCATCGAGTTCTACAAAGCGAAGAAAAAGGATGACATTGCCGAAAGGTGCAATGGAAGAAGGCAGGTAGCTCTTTCAAATTTGGCAACCTTCGAGCCCCCTAAGAATCTTGAGGATGGAACTGTTCTCGTCTACTCCCTTATCACCTCTATCAACGGCCCTGACTGTTGTGACACTACGCACCCGTTGCCTCTTTTGCATGGGCAGTTCGAAGTTGTGTTGGGGGATAACACTGAGACAGCTGGTGCTGATACTGACAAGCCCTATGTAGGAAAGGAGGGCAAGTTCTTGCGTGTCAAGGCTTCTGAACATGAAGACATTTCCAATGAGATCGTCTCACCAGAGCGTCGTAATTTGTGTCGCTAAGCTGTTCTTATTCTTCTTACTACATACTGCGGCTGCTCCGAGGGCAAGCGGCGTTAGTTGGGAACAGTTTGACAGGGGCTAAAACTTTACTTTACACCATTACTATAAATGTAGAACTTGTGGACAACTCTTATCTTCCGATCAAACTTGTCAAAACAACTATGTCCCCGGCAACCTCGCGGTAGTAGGTCCCCAAGCCACTCTCATATCAAGAGTTTTTGTGAACTTGGGCTGCTCAGGTAAAGGTAACACGTCTCCAACTATATTCTTCTCAATATCTCTGTTCAAAAAGTCATATTGAATAGAGTAGGGGTCTAATCTCACCCTCATAGTTCGAATTAACCTTCCCCAGTTTGAGTTGAACTCGCCACTGCCAGTGCATGAGTGATAATTGCAGAAAGAGTTGAGCATAAGCACATCGTGAAGAAAGCATGGAGTTGAAAAAAGCAAAACAATACATAATAGCACTCACATAAAAGTCCTTGACTTGGCCAAGATTACCATATCCGCAACACTAGCAATATTCCGATGATATCTCTTGAAACAATTATCCTCCGTCCCATCACTAAACCCTGTTTCTCCGTCCCCATTCAAATGAAAGGCGCTTTCGTCCGTGGGATTGAAATAGAACGACAATTCATGACAGTCATCCCAAAATACCGTACGCTCATCGATACGATTGGGCAAGTTGGCAATCTCCTCCTTCACCACGATAGGATCATCCGTGGCAACATACACAACTCGTTTAATCGTCTCCGTAACCTCCCCCAAATCATTCATCGGACATTCCTGCTTCCTGAATTGACTCAAATAATGAGCAAAGGGGACGTAATTTGTAGGTAGATTGTTCATGTCCGAATGGCCATGGGCAGCCCAATACTTCACCACTTCTTGCTTTGCCTCCATGATCAATTTATCCCCACGTCGGACATGAATCGCATCATACACTGGATTCTTCGTCCCTACCTTTTGAAATAGATCAAATGACTTGATAAACATTTCGACATCACGAGCAATCCATGGCTGCAGTCGTAAAAATCCCGCCTTGACCATTAACCCTACCGCATAATCAAACAATGCAAAAGTATTTGTACTGGACATTGAGGAGAATATCTTAGCCTCAGCTACCGTCGCACCCAATTTGGTTGCCCATCTCTCACTCGAAATAAAATGACTTTCCTTCGTTTTACGACGAAAGTATTGCCGTAATGGTCCCCCCGCCGTAACCAAAACATTCACTGCCCGTCCATCACTCTCCCTACATGTAATGGGTGCACTCATTGCAGTGTCTTTCACAGACATACGAGCCCAATCGTTGTAACTGAACGTATCAGCACAGGGAATGGGACATCCACCGCTCAACCATGTTTGATGATCGATGAGCCTCGAGAATCCTCCTGGAAAGTCTGGTTTAATTTGCCAGCTGTCCGATGCCGCTGTTGAGGATGACGACGGATCTGATGGTGATGTCATATGAATCTCTTCGAAAGCATCCACTGGACAACCAAATTGAGATCCACCAGCAAATTGGCTAACCTGATTGGGGGGCTCGACCAATAACACATTGCGATTGAGATACGTCCCAACCAATACGGACATTATGTAGGTGTTAATTTGACTTCCATGACCGTGTGAAGAGAAGTGTTGAGGATCTGGCAAAAAGAGGAACATGTTGTTGCATTTATTATCACTGGCTTTGGCCTTGGCCTTTCGCTCAATGGATTTATCGATATCATTTACATCTTGCAGTGTGGAATAATTCTCGATGTCGTTGAAGGATAGTGACCGACGGAGGAAGAAGGAACTGGAGGGGTAGAATGAGGAGAGGGAGCCCTGTAGATTGATTATGAATGGTGACATAGCCACTCCGAGAAGGAGGGTAGCTGCGTAGGCCTTTGGGATCGGAGAGCGCGCCTGATTAGAGGACGGCATGGTTGTTCGTTCGTTGCTGTGTTATCTGCCAGGTTCTGTAGTAGGAGCATGTTGTTCATGGTTAGTTGTGTAGTTCGATGACCTGTTGGGGGTCACGTGTGACGCAATGAGGTCATTAGATTCTCCTTTTCTTTTTCAGGAGAAAGGATCTCCCCTCCCACTTCTCTGTTCCCCTCGCTCGCTCCTTAAGATAAGCTGGAAGAGGACGTGCGTACAGAAATAACCTAAACCCCCACTTACAACGATAATTTCGGCAGAGAAGAGCAAGTTTCAAAGAGGCAGAGGCTCAAACACATCCCGCA
>JALLBH010000294.1:0-26782 GCA_036940005.1 Skeletonema menzelii | reverse complement strand
TGATGGCAGTCTTCCAATCCACCTTGCAAGTAGGTGGAGATCTCCTGAGTTTTGTTAAGTACTCGTTGATGCAGCTCCCGACTCTATTCGTAGCATAGACAATTATGGTTGGTCACCTCGTCATGTCCTATGTGGTGTCGCAGAAGTGGACGGCGTAAATGGTACGGTTTTGGAATCAATCAGAGCTTGGGCATACAATTCCTGCCGGTATTTGGAGTGTATCACCCTTCCATTGAAAGATGACATGATTGATAATGATAATATATTCCAAGGGTGTGTCAAATTGAACCACGTTGATCTGGTTGGGGTTGGGGGAGTGCATGGAACTGTCGCTGCTCCTTGGGCAGCTGTCATTTAGTCCGATAAAGAAGACCAAAAAGAGAGCTAGTGCTGATGAAGCGGAGGCCCTTGACCTTGACAGATACTTAGTAATTGGAATTGGATAACTATATTGAACTAGACCAACTTCATAGTCTTCATCTTCATCACACTTCATATTCGTCATCCGAACAGAATGCTTTGCGAACAGCAAATTTGTTGCTGCGATACAATTACGGGGGAAGTGAGTTGACGATACAACATGTCCTGTAAGCTCTCTGAGAGAGAAGCTATCGTAGCGAATACAGGCCCTGAACGAGGATCTGGAAGAAGGAAGTGATGCTGCGACATTGAATTTTTCTCCCACCGACCACCGACTTACACTCCTCCTCACTCCTCCTCTTCATTCTGCATACTACTTCTTCAACCATGAAGGCTCTTCTGTCCGCGCCGTCATCTTTATCTCGTTGTCTGCTAAGCCAGTCGTCTACTAGGCGGGAATGCGTAACGACAGTGGTGGCTGCTGCTTTTGGTGGTCGCAGGGACGTACTGTGCGCTGCCCATGAACACCGAAGTCATCAATCAAACGATGTGTCACGTAAAATCGCAACAAACAAACTTGCATTTCATATCAGTCATTCTTGTTGGCGGCTCATGGGAACTTCTGCCCAGGAAGAAGATATTGATTTCACAGTCCAGGAGGCAAATGAAAGGTAAGACAGTTTGTTGAGGCATATCATTTTGTTGTGCACAATAGAGAGATGCAGATTAATCTCACGAAACGAATTATCTTAGATGTTCTGGGCAGTTACAAATAAAGAGAGTCAACCCAGATCAGTGGGGTGTATTTGCTCATCGACCATACACCAAAGGGTCAATCGTCATCTCGTCCAATCTCGCCACTGACACAAATAATGAACCCAACCCAAAGGCAACGTCGTGCTCACATGCAATTCAGACGAATTTTAACGAACACATATTGATGGATTTACCGGCACAATTCTTGAATCATTCCTGTGATCCAAACATTGGTGTGGCAGTAAAGTTGAATGAAGGACAATCTTATGATTTTGTAGCTCTGCGTGATATTCAAGAGGGCGAGGAAGTGCGGTTTGACTACGAAACTACCGAGTATGAAGTTGGTGCGTTTGAGGATTGTATGTGTGGAGCGGGCAGTTGTAGAGGCACCATCAAGGGATTCAAATACAACAGGGATGTGATACTCGAGAAGTATGGTGGCAAGAATATTGCTGCCTATTTGATGGAATAATCAAGTGGGATAGAGAAGTTATGCACATCTTAATAGACAACACTTGCCTTATTTACAACAGCTTAATTCATCTAGAATGGATGCCCACCATCCTTTAAATCAATCCAAACTTCACTACGCCTCTTCCCCATCGAATGCACAGCATCATACTGAGTAAACACAACAAATTGATCACTCCCATCCTCCGCCTCAAGTCCATCACGTTTCAACATCGCTCTCAACTCCCTATCTGTGCCTCTCACCACCGGTCCCATGGCAGCATCCTCAAATGCACGAATGGCAACTATCCGTTCGGGTTGAGACATGATATTAACACTTGCCCATTGGCCACTGCCAGCCTTTTCAAGTGCCGCGGGTGGAGCTGGAGGTGCCTCGGTGCCTTCCCCGGGAAATGCAAACTTTAATGGCCACATCATCATTTTCTCTTTGCCATCGCCATCATCGACATTGTCATCGTTGTATACTTTGCAAATCGAGGGGGCTAGTGGATCCATCCCTTTGGAGAATGCACCTAATGAACCGAAACCGTAATCTCTGCGCATGTACGGTGTTTCGATGCCAACAAAGCCAGGATATTTACGAACTTCGTAACCATCCCCACGACGTAATAACAGATATGGCAACTCTGGAGCAGCTGTAGGAGCGAGGAACCCAGTAGGTGCCAATTGAGAGAGGAAATCCGACACGGCTACATTCTTTGGAACTGTTTGGTATTGTTCTTTCACATTAGTTGAAGATGTGTCGGGTTGAATGTTGATGCTATCCCAATAATCAGTTTGCCCAACGATCGATAGTCCCTCTTTTCCACCAACTTTGATTTTATACACAGACACTCCTGAAAAGACTGCCTCTGGCGACCAAGGCAATACCTTTGCAGTCAAACGTAATGTCCACCTTGTTACAATATCATCGACACGAACAGTATTGTTATCAGATACAATTTCTCCGCCAGTTACTGAATGCAAATTAATGCCCGCCCCCTCGAATAGGATCTTGCCCATGAGAGTCCGACCAGCGAGCATGTCAACATTCTTACGATAGGAATCTACACCGCTAAGTGAGGTCATGGGATCGGTGAAAGTTACATCTGGTGCATACCAAGAGTCGACCATTGGGTTGAAGAAAGATGTGTACTCTTTCGCTAGAACTCGCTTCAATTTGGTGACTGTTGCGGCTAATTCGTCATTTTGGCTTGATGATGCAGATGCTGCTGATCCAGTAGCGTCGGTGGTGGACATGAAGAGTTGGTTGGTGCGCTGTTTTGTGGAGGAGGAAGGTGGGCAAAATGCTTCTGTGGAAGCAAAGAGCAGCAGCAGGGAGCTGAGGAGTGTTACTGCTATTTTCGTCATGGCGTTCGCTTTTAAAAATGAAGGAGGGACAGCGGTTAGTATGTATTGCTGAATAATAATCGTATGAAGTTGTGATAGTATTGTGCGTGCTTTTGGTGGAGTGGATGAGCCACCATCGTCACCATCTTCCTTTCGAAAAGTTGTGTTGCTGACGTGGGACGTGGGTTGGAGGTCGTGTGGGCGATTTAGGGAGGATTAGGATTTTGGAGGGTGTCCCCGTTCCTTTTCCGGAGAAGCAAGATAGAGGCGAAGAGAGAAGCAAGATCGCGTCTTGGCCTCCATCCTCTCTCTTGGAAAGCAAGAATAGAAGATAGACAGTGCATTGATAAGCATTACTTCGTCTACCCTTCCTCTCATAAAATTGATAAAAGAACAACTAAGTAACAATTACGACAACAGAAAACAACAACAACATCGACATGTCAAAATCTACAGCTATGACAGCTCTTCTTGCTTGCCTCTGGCTCTTCAATGTTGGGGTTAGCGCCTCCACCTCCACCAAATCCATATCCAAACCGCAAATTGGCTACAAACCGCGATTTCAGCCATTCCCAGATGACAAATACTTCCAACCGAAACATCCATTGCCAACCAAGGGACTCATGTGGTGGGATATTCGCCGCAAACAAACAACTCAGGGTCAGGATACGTGTTCCAAAATGACTTCCTTGCGCTTGCGAGGAGGTGGCAGTACAACTACAATGGCAATGGAAGTGCCAGTACCAAAGTCTATTCCAGCCCCTGTCGTTACTGCCAATGTGACGGAATTTCTCTCAAATTTTGATGATACTGCCAGAGATATTGCAATCTTTGGCGACGATAAATTGTTTGAAGAGACATATGGTTTCACGATGAGTAGATATTTGAGCAACAAGAGAGATCTCGTAATCAGTCTCCGTAAAGCCGCTGAGCAGCTCACAAAAGTTTCAAAGGACAAGGGAATAGCGCAGACTGTTGGGGGTAGCGTTGGAATTGCTAGTGGCCTAGCCATACTGGGAGGACTTGGAGCGTCCGTATTTACAGGTGGAGCGTCCTTAGCCTTGGCTCTTGCCGCTGTCGGAGGGGCTACAGGTGCAGCCTCCGCTGCAACTACAATCAGTGCACATGTCATTAAATCAGCGTGGGCAAAGTCTGAATCGAAGAAAATAAACAGACTTTTCGCCGAACTCAAGACTCAAGACAAAGTTGTTGTGAAGGCCATTTCAGATATTAATGGAAGTATTAGAACGATTGAAGAGCACTCCGAGAGAAGCGATGTTACGGAATGGGTGAAACGTACTTGGTACCTCGGCCAAGGTGCTTTGAATGTTGCGGATCTAACAATTGATATTAGTTGGATGCTTTTGGCGCATTCCCAAGCGAAACAAAGTCAATTAGTTGAGAGTTTCTTCGCTGGAATGACAGACACATCATCATTAACAGGGTTATTATCACCAGGATCATTATCATCGGTAAAGGCAGCTTCTGTCAGCCGCATAATGAATGCTAATCCATCATTAGCGAGAGAGTTCGCTGCTCCAGGGAGGAGTATATTCGGGAAAACGTTGGTCGAGGCTGGGAAACCAACGGCATACATCGTCCAGGGTACATTTGCAGTGTTTGGAATTGCATTTGGCATTTGGGATATTGTTGATGGCACGGCAGCCATCAAGGGTTCTGACCATGCCAAAGCATACAGAAAGATTGCTGATGAGTTGAACGCGCAGATCAAAGAAATTGAAGACTTCCGCAATCTTCTAAAGTGAAGCTGAAAGGAAACAAGTTCTTAAGATAAACTGATCACATATCTAGTAGGATTTTTCATCTTTTTCAGGGCAACGCTCAGTTATCCCTCTAGATAGATTTGTCCAGTCCATGTCATATGTCCACTTCAAATTATGTGTCACTTTCACTTGGTTACTTCCTCTCGCGTTCTGCTCGCACTCCAGCATTATATCATCAACAACAACTCGATCCACTCAAAACAAAAGAAGACATAAAATTACGAAGCATGCCAGCATAAACAGCTGCAGATACAGAAAAAGAGAGAAAGTTAGATCACACGTGATTACAGCAAGTATCAAAACACAAGTCCAATCAATTCACTGTCCGCACACGGATCTCACACAAATGCTATTATATTCCCTCTACTTACCAATCTTGATAAAAATTCTCGTGCCATTGCCAAGGATGAATCTTCTCCATCCATCACACCAGCTGCTCCCCTCCCATCAAGCTGCTCGCCACCACGTTCATTATTCCGTTCCGAAGCACGACCAACCCCTCCTAGTCCATTATCTGATCTGTGAATTTGAGGCACCTCGGGTTGATGATCTCTTGTCGTACCCTGAGACGAGTTTTGTGGATTGGCTGTCCCAATATTATCAATGCTATGGACTAATCCTGATACGATGCCCATTAGTCCCCCCATTTGACGATTTTGGAATCGGATAGACTGAGAGTAGTCCACATGCCGAGGGCGGTATGCCAAGCGAAACGATGAGGAAGATGCAATTGTAGAAGTATTCAATATCGGTGCCGCAGTTTGATTGTCGTACTGAGATTGATGCCGAGAATCAGCACTTGGGACATTGGAGTTGTTGTTCGTAGAAGCCGAGGGTATAGGAGAAAGAAAGGGACGATTGGGCACTGCAATATTATCTCCTCCCCCGTTCCTAATGACAGGAGTAATCGTAGCGTTACTGGGAATGTTTTCGTACATGTTCTGAGTAGATTCTGGTGATTCCGGTGCAGTATTGTTGGACACATTACTCGTTGAAGCAGTCAGAGGGCGACGTTGACGAAGTCCGATATTGGCGGCGGTTGGGTCCAATGCGTCAGGAGAAAGAGGGGACTCATCGGGATGAATAATATTATCGTCTCCCCCGTTATTATCGTGTTGTTGCTGTTCGTTCAGAGAATGTTCCTGCATTGTACCATCCCCTTGCCGATCTGCTTGAGATCCAGAATTAGCATGCACATGAATGTAGACTGGAATGACCGAATCCACAGAACAGAATGCTTTGCACACAGGACAAACTCTTCGTGCACTATTAAAACGAGCCATATCATAAGGTCGATTAGCATGTGAATTGCTAGAGTGTGTGGCCATCTCGGATATAAAATTGTTCAAATTGCCCCTGGACCCTCCATGATTATTTCTTCCCATTCCCATCCCCCCACCACCTCCTCCGAACGCAGCGTAGTATTCATTAACTAGCATACCCGGTGCAAGCCACTGATAGAGGCAGGGCCAGCAGAAAATGTGGCCACATCTCGTTACTACTGGTTCATCGCTAACTGTATCGATGCAGATTGCACACATGAATCGTGCGTCTTTGCTTTGTGACCTTGCAGGAGAAGCAGCGACCACCGCCGCTGGTTTTCGATCGTCTACTACTTCGGCAGTATCGTCAGATGCAGACAAATTATTAATATTATTGTCATCTCCACCGTCTTGTCTATCGCTGGTTTGTGTCCTCATCGAGGGAAACGTGACGACAGCAGGTCGTTGACGTTCATCTAAATTGACATCAATAGAACCGCCGTCTACTTTTCCCTCCTCCTCAAGGAAAGAAATGTTGACAAAATCCTCCTCTTCCCCGTCGTTGACGTCTTCAACGCTGTTAGGAGACTTCTCTGTTATGCTCATTGCTGCTATCTCTAGAGAGAGGAGTAATCTTCTTTGCGCTTCCTTTTTTCAATAGTGAGTAGTGAGAGAGAGCAAGCAGGTAGGTGATCGTGTGGTCTCGTCACAGCCAGTCACAATCAGTCACGATTTTAACCTAGAGAAGATTCTAGATAATTTCTGATTGTGACTTGATTGTGACTTGATTGTGACCAGATCATCACGATCCCAGATTCAGGCGTGTTGCTCATCTCCGGTCTCCGGCATGCACCATGGCCATATTACAATCATCTCTCCTCTAGAGGCAATGTCAGCAGCGACAATGACAAGTCCTCAGCGCAGCAGCTTCTTCCGGCGCCACTGGAAAAAACAGAATCGAGGACAACGAAAAATCTTTTACCAGTCCGCCATCGGTTGTCTGTGTCAATTTACCTCGGCAAATTGGTAAGGATGTTGTTGTTTGTTGTTGTCTTAAAAGGAAGTGGTATGTTGTATTCTTAAAGGTCATCAACAAGTAGTAAAGGTCCATGGAAATCTTATGCAAAGAACAAGTTTAATGAATATCTTCCGGATGCCGACCAAACTATTCATCGCTAGTTCCCCTACATTTTCTTTCGATCTTCAGTAGATGAATTAAATGGATCATCTCGCCGAAGTTTCGTCCTCGATCCTTCATCCTTTTCCTCTCCGTTTTTCTCTCTGGTGAACATCGCAGCCATCGCACCTCGCCGCCACATCACGCTAGGTCGCTGCGGCGATTTCGGCTTCGCCTCTGCAATGCCTATTTCTCTCAACCAGTGAACAGCTTTTGTTTTCAACCGATGAAACGGCTTCATGGTAACGTCTACCGCATGATCTACTCTCACCTCTATCCATCTACTCAACGCATCAAACTCTTCTCTATCTGCAAGAGGCTTGAGAAACCAGTACAAATTGTACAACACTGCCGCCAAATACACCATACCTAGACATACTTCGATGAAATGCAATAAACCCTCACCAATGAGCCCCTGCACCATGCAAGCAAGGAGATTCTCCACATTCGAAGCAAACAGGAGCGAGAAGTTGTACAAATTCCTTTTGTTTTGGAGAAATAGTTAGTTGACAGACGTGAGAACACAAGTGATGAGTAATAGCCGGACACATCCGATAAGTGATACTATTGCAATCCACCTGACACGAACAACATAGTCATGACGAATATCGGTGGTTTGTATGAACATAATACTCACCATTTATCCACCCTCGTCACCACTGAAACTTTTGGCAAAGCGTCAGCCATTGGACCGTAGAGAGAAACAAGAGCCAAGAAAATTGTCCCGCTGATACTAAACCGATCACTCAAATCGGGGGACCCAAAAAAACTCAGTACCTCTAGTATCATGAGCAGCTCACCAACAACTCCCACTCGTAGCAAATAAGAATAAGGATCACGTCTGACTGTGATGATGAGATGAGCTTCACTGAAGGCTCCTTCGGCATTATCATATCTTTGCATCGAATTGACATCCTTTTCATCGCTCTCAACTCTCACTTTGACGATCTCGAATTCACTAAGTCCGACACCACCTATAAAAATGAAACCGACAATTAGTTGTTGCGCTCAAGCAACATTGTTGGATTGCAAGTTTGACAGAGACACACTCACCTACGGCAGATTTATCCACACTTCGATTCAAATAACTCTTCTCTCTTTTCAGACGGACACTAGAAGAGAGATTTCCGTTGCCACCCCAACTTTCCCTCCCAATTGAATTCAACCGCTCACTCCAAATGAAATTAACTTGTTCCGAGTTCCACTGATTAGAACTAAATTTGACAACTAACTCAGTCTCGTCAAAGGGGAAATTTGCAAATGAAAATTTGCAACGACACTCAGGTTGATACAATATGCTTCGTGTAATGACCGGCCGACCACCGAGCATTGCAATAGAATGGAATTTTGAACCAGCTTCGATTGGATCTTCGTCCCCAACCGCATTAACCAACACCACCTCTGGGTTCCACGTAGTCCCCAAAGGATCATCGATGTAATCCTTCTTGAGCACATATTTCCCAGTTTTATATGTACTTTCAACACCACTAGCCATCGATTTAAGAGTTCTCGCGGTAGTATTTAGTGTAGAATCAGATGTTTCATCGCTATTTCTACGATTTGAATGCCCTTTCCTCCCCAGCCCTCTCTTAAATTTAACTTCCGGTTCGATTGTCCCGTCATCCTCCCAGTCCATATTTAATAACAACTTCAATCGGAATGTTTGTGCACTTGTATCAACATGCAATAAGTCCACAATAAAACTGTCCAAGATGACTACTTTTGGACCCATTAGAAATGTATCGTGACCTGCCATATCTAATCCAACTGGAGGGGCGTGAGTATCATATCTATCCGAAAACTCCGCCTGAAATACAAAAAGGGATAAGTGAGTTGTTTACGCTCTTCATCTTTTACAGGAAAATGGATTATAAAAAATCCATCATATATCTTACTTACAACGTCTGAGTTCACATGATTGACGAGACTTTGAGCGTTGCTATTGTTCATATTCGTGTACGACTGCCGCTTCATGAACGACATTCTTCTTGAAGAACCCATTTTGTTGTTGCTGGTTGTTTATTTCCGTACAACTGTAAAGAGTTGGAACAATAGAAAGAAAAACAATACATGCATGCATGAGCAAAGACGATTGATTTTTGCCATAAGTATATTTGCTGCGTTCCTCTCCTGTAGATGATCAGAGGAGAAAGATTTCGCCACAGCGATTTCAAAAAGAGACCGAACGAGGAGAGATATCCAGCTCTCATTATTCATCCGGAACTTCGCCGCCACCTTAGCCACAAATTTGGTTCAACACTTACTACTGATGATGCAATTAAGCCCACATCCATAGGCGGCTCTGAATTAATCGGCTCTGCTTGTTCTTTGATTATCGTAGATTGTACTCACTTTACTTATTTTTTATCTCTCCTCTCACCTCGCTCTCTCCTTCACATCACGCTGTGTCTCTCGATAAGTATCTAGATGCCGAACGCCATTCAATTTATGTACCTCTCTTCTCACGCCACGACTCGCTTTAAGTACACTTCTTCTGTTTACATACTTCCTCTGAAAGTCTTCTTCACAAACTATTGACTAGACAAGCCACATTGACATGGACTAAGACTTAGACTTTTAGCAATCTGCGGCTCTACAATCATATGACTTTGATTTAATCATTTCATTCCTACTTGTTCATTGTGTCAGATGAGAGCTGCCCAAATACGTGCACAACCTGATTCTAATGCCTTCCACCCATGATGAAATCCTGAGGCGAGTACGTTGTAACTGTAACGAAACAATCAGCATTCTGTGATGATCGCGATCTTCAGGAACAAATTGATCTGCTCTACTGAAATTTGGACATCCAATGCACCACAGGGACCAACCAATGTGCAGCCGCACCTGGCAAAAATAGTGTCCGCACGAAACCCAAGACAGGCAGCAGCTTGCGGCTTGTATGAATTGGTTTGAATTGTGCTCTCCATATCTGTAGTGAAAGCTTGAAAGCAAATGCTATATTGAACGTAATCCTGATCCAATCTGACAACGAGGTCTTTGGTCAGCGTCATCCCTTCCGCCATGAACGACGTTTACTCCGTCACCCTTCACATCAAAGGTCGGGTTCCTCATTTGATACTGATGCCATTGCATCCACTTGCTCCCTGCCAAGACGAATCATCCACATACCCGTCCAAACTACCAAGACAAGGACGAAGTCGCAATAGTGTAGGATCAGATCGCCCAATGACCTGAACCAACCTTTGCAGCAAGGCAAATGCATCGAAGTATATGTTAGTCATCTGACCATCCTTCCACTCTCCTTTGAACTCGAGCAAGTTACCAAGCAACGAGATCACGCCTTTACCGTGCATCTTATCATTACTATATTCCCCGTGAAACTGATAGAGCTTCCACTTGCTTGTCTGAGTACCAAAGCCGTCTCGTTTGCCATTGAAAAACATTCCAACGTATTCATCCCCATCAGCCCAGGTGAATTTGCCAATACCGTGTATCAGTCCAAAGGCATACTCTCCTTCGTAGACACTACCATGTGTCCAAGTCATTGTGCCCATGCCATGAAACACATCATTGAACTCGCCCTGGTAAATATCCCCATCCTCCCAAATGTACTTGCCATTTCCGTGCATTATGTCATCCTTGTAATCTCCGATGTAAACATCGCCATCGCTCCACTTCAAAATGCCCTTGCCATGTCGCTTATCGGCCAACCACTCTCCTTCGTAAACGTCACCGGCTGCTAGCTTCAAAATACCCCTGCCGCTCTTCCGACCATGTTCATCCAGATTTCCGACGTACGAATCGCCGTTGTCGTAGTCGATAGTTGAAACAGCTTGAGTTCCTTCTGCAACTGCGCTTACGAAGAGTAAAAAAAGCGGCGCAACGATACGCCACAGTGGTATATTCATGATATCCTTGCTATTATTTGTGATATCAATGATGCTATGCGTGTAGGTACTAAAAAATGAGATGTCTCTCCCAAATTTTTCAAAATTTTGCAGTACATTCGACATCAACTATTTTGTGAGTAGAGAAAACCAGACAGGGAAGAAGCATCTTTAGACGGGCCCTTGACCAAGTCGCATTAGCATAGACGTTAAGTAAGAGGAGGATACTATGCGTCTAACAGATAGGTAGTAAACTCAAGCGCTTTTCCAAATTATACTTGTCGCCTACTGTTGGAGCTCTAAAGCCAAGACTTAACACGGCCATTGTGAGCGACTGCGCTTGAGTAAGTTAGTTGTTGCTGTTCTTCAAACGGTACGTGGTCCATAACCGCATTGTCGTGGGCACATTCTCGTATTTTCTCCTTCGTCCCGCCAGATTTGTCTCCACCACAACCCGCAACCGCAACTAAAAGATAAAACCTCCATGTCGACGACTTCTACTAAGTAGAGCTACACAGCCTCAAGCAAGAAGCAGAGTAAACGCCAGTCATCCTACATATTTACTCCGACATTATTTTAGCGTCAATTATTAAGTCCATTGCAGTCAACACATTGCATTATCTCCTCGAAAAACGACACCAAAGTTCACATATATTATTATTTAAAAAGTTGATTTCCACACAACATGTCATCACCCCCAACCAACAACCAATCGACTCGCCTCACATCCGACCGTCGTCGCCTCTCCAACAACGAAATATCCCCCACCAATAATTCTCTCAATCCCCGCCGCATTCAAACCGGCCTACCAGGAATTCGCCGCACCGTCTACGATGGCGCGCTACGAGTCAATTCGGATGCCTATGATGTGCTTTCGGGTACAGTACGGGATGTGCATGCCAATGTTGTTGTCGCCGCTGTGAATACTGACGACATTGTTGATACTAATAATGGTAACGACATGGCACTACTACAAGCCAAACCAGAATGGCGAAAGCACTTCCCTCTCAACGCCCTTCTCCGTCCTACCACTAATTCCTCCGCCCATGATGAATTCAACATTCCAGCTACTAATACTAAGAAACGACGTACTACTAGAGCAGCAGTGCTAGTTACCGAATTGACCAATGCAACTGTAGTTACGCATCAGCCGAGAATTGTCAATGAGGCGACGGGTGAGCGAGCTATGTGTGCTGTGGAGAGCGTGGTGACGAAGGGGAGGAATTTGGAGGTTCCTGTGTTGGATTTGATGGAGGGTGAAGAAGAGCTTCTTGGAGAGAATGGTCAAGAGGGTCATGAAGAGAAGGAAGTTTTGAGTATTCGAGGGGGTGGAGATGGAAATGAGGATGATAATGATGATGATGTGGTCATGGAAAAAGAGGGGGCTGTTGAGAAGAAACATGATGATGTTGTTGATGTGAACATGGCTGAGGCGCCAGTTAACAATGCTGCTGCTGCTGAGGAAGGGGGAGCAGTGGATAGTACTGATATTGCATCAACAGCAACTGGTGCTGCTGCTGCTGCTGTTGATACGGCCACGTCAACTGCAATCGCTTCTTCTGCTGGAGGGGAGAGCGATGCAGTTGTCGAAGCAAAGAAGCCTGTTGAGGCGGCTGTATCTGTCCCATCTGCTCAAGGTGGTGTTGATGAAATGAAGGAGGTCGCTACTCAACAGCCACAGCCAGCTACCACAGTCACTGTTGCTGATCCTGCCACGGCTGCTGCTGCTGCTGATACTGCTACGGCTGATGACAAATCACAAGTGGCACCATCAGTCAACGCAGTAGGAGAGCAGGATGGTGGTGTTGCGGATGTTCCCACGAGCAGCAGCCCAACTGCTCAAGTTGATACTACTACTGCTGCAGTTTCTGCCCCAGCTGTTGCTAGTAATTCGGCTACCACGTCAAGTACAAATCAACCGCCAGCAGCAGCAGCAGCAACGGCACCCACACCAGAAGTCACCACTGTTCAATCAACCACCATTCACCCCCTCCCATCCAACCATCCACCGCTATCCACATCCATTCTACCCACGACCACCACCATCATTACACCACCCCAAAACGCTCCATCGTGGTACCACTCCACCACAATCTCCACCACTGAAAAATCTTCACTGCCCGAATGGTTCAATTCCTCCGCACCACATCGTACTCCCACCACGTACCTATCTACTCGGAATCAAATATTGAATATTTATCAAGCGCAATTATCATCATCCAATACGACTGCTGCAGATACTGCTACTGCTAATAGTACTGTGCCACATTCTCAACAGTATTTAACTGTCTCGGCAATTCGACGATGTGTCCCTGGAGATGTTGGTAGTTTGTTACGACTGCATTCATTTTTGTGTGATTGGGGATTAATTAATGGGAAGGATTTGGGGGAGAATGCTCCGAGTGATTTGGCGTTGCGTGGTGGAAGTGCTAGTAATGGTGTTGGGGGGAAGAGGAAGTTGGAAGATGCCAAGAGGAGTGTGTTTTGGAGTAAGGAACGATTGGAGCAGTTGGATGGGGTTGTAGTGAAGCATGTGAAAGTTACACAGGCGATGGTGGGTGGTGGTGGAGTTGAGGGGGCACCTCAACAGCAGCAACAACAACAACAACCAAGTGTTGATTGGGATGCCGTTGCCAAGGATATTGGAGAAGGTGTAAGTGCGGCAGATTGTCAACGTGCCTTTTTGGACCCTCCCCCAACGGATGAATTCAGAGCCAAGATTGCCAAGACATCCTCTTCCGGGTTTGACCTGTCAACCATCTTGGACGGCGTTCATCCCGATGTATTAAGCGCCACCATCACTGCCTCCCTCAAGGCTACCAACGACATCAAAATGGCACGCAAGGCCAGTATTGCTGGCATACTTGCCAGTTCGGCAGCTACCAAGGCCCACTCCGAAGAAGAGGAGATTGCACGCACCCTCATGGATATTCTTGATCAGCGGATGCAGCGACTGGAGAATAGGGTGGCTATTTTGGATGATGTTGAGGCATTGATGGAAGCGGAACGAGTTGCGTTGGAGTTGGAGAGGAGGGATATGTATACGACTAGGTGCCGTCATTGGTTTGGTGATGGATCATCTTAGATTTAGATCTATATAGAGAGAGAATGCTATTTGTGCATTTGATGATGGTAATTCATATTGATACTAAATGTTAAAAGAAAGATGATATCTGAGTGAGGTTTCCTGTAGGGAAATAGATAGGTCTAAGTAGCTTGTTTGGTTGGTGTCATATGCCGAGAACAACAACTACGACAATGAAAGGTGTAGTTTCTGTCAGATAGGCACTTCTCTCTCTCTAGAGCTACGTGTTCTCCTCTCAGCTCAGAGAGAAATTAGAGAGGGAGAGAGAGAACAGAACGACGCTGCTTTCTTTCTGATGATGTCTTGTCGATAAGCTGCTGCTGTATCGAAACAACTCCAGCTTTTCTATCATTATTGCCTTCTCCCTACTAAAAAGTAGCTCCCTGGTCCAAGCCAACTGGGAAGTGTTCAAGCGACAAGGCGAGTAGTGTCATCTCTGCTAAAATTTAGTGAGCAAACGAAGGGAAATAAGGGGGCAAATGCCTCACTCAACTTTTAATATACTAGTTCCTACAGTATTTAACCACGATCTTCCCAAGAGCGCTTACCCCAATCCCTCCAAAACGAGACGGACAGAATCACCTACACAAACGAAAAAGATTTTGCAACACATCTTTTGCACTTCTTATCATCACAAATGCTCCTCTCTAGAGAGAGGGAGCAATACATAGTCCATCTTATATCAATCACACCAATAGAGACTTAGATGTCGTCAGGATACCCGCCAAATGGCGGTGGTAATAACAACCAGCAACAACATCCTCCTCCAAATGGATTTAATAATAATTCTTGGAGTCAATCTCAGCCGCACAATCAAAATTCACAGCTGTTAGTCAATGCATCACAACGGCAGCAACAACAACAGAGCTTTTTGAATCAGCAAATACAGCAGCAACAGCAGCAACAGCAGAATATTTATTCAAGTGGTCGACCAACGAATAATATGATTATTCATCCAAGTGATCATCAATATGGCGGTGGCAGCGGTCAACAATTGAATGTTGGGACAGCCATCTACTCCACTAGTAGTGGTGGTGGTGGTAGTGGGACATTGAATCACGCTACAGTGGCTCATCAGCCAATGGCAACGACCAATAATACTATTCGTATGCACCATCAAAATCATCCACAGTTATTTACTACTGCCATGCAAACTCATACTAACCGTGGTGTTGGTGGGACACAACTTCATGAAATGACAAGTCAGCAGCAGCAGCAGCAGCAGCAGCAGCAGCAGCAGAATAGTAGTACTAATTTCCCATTGATGATGGCTGCGAATAATATGACTGCTATGGGGATGCAACCGTCACAAATCATGTCTCTTGCATCTACTGCTGGTATTGCTCACAATCATGCTGTTACGGGGATGCTGCAACAACAACATCAGCAACAGCTAGTAGCTAATAATACTGCACAACAACTTTCAGCAGTCACAACAACATCGGGAACTTCAACATCATTATCATCGTCATCTGGTTGGAATCATACTAATCCTCGATTAGTCCACAACAATGCCAACAGTAATAACAGTTCAGCTACTGTTATGGCAATGCACAGCACTCTTCACCCAGTTGCTGCTGCTTCTTCTGCTGCTGTCAATCGTAATGATATTACCATGAATAATGCCATGACTGCAGCAGCTTCGAGTGGTGGTCCGCATGCACAAAGTGTGATTGCCTATTTTACGGCCAATACTCCAATCAAGACTGAATGTACTGGCAGCGCTGCTTCTGCTACTACTGTTGCTACTGCTACTGTTAATGCTACTGCGCAGTCTTCTTCAAATCCACCTACTGCTACTGCTACCGCTGCTGTTACGTCTGTGAATAATTATACGAATGGTGCATCATCTTCATCATCATCGATTGGACCTTCGACAGAGGTCAAGACTGAGGCTGTTGTACCATCATCGGCAACAACAACAATGATGACGACATCATCAACAACATCACCATGTATTGCCAAAACAAAACAAGAGCCAACAATGACTAAAAAGGAACAAGCACGAAAGAGATTTCCCTTTTTTCAAAACAAAAAGTCCAACAACAAGCTAATAAGAAGCAATCCATCCTCCTCCTCCAAGCAGCCACAGCCACCACCATCATCATCATCGACCAAAAAATCAACAACTACTCCAACACCACCACCCAAAACAATCACAATCTCACCCACCATCCCCCCCCTCCACACCTACCGCGCCATGTCAACCTACACCACACTCCGTACACTCTCCACACACATACGTCTATCCCCCTTCCCACCACAATCATTCTTACGTGCATTGCAACTACCAATGCAATCTAAATTGTTGGGGGAGATTCATGTACGTATTTTGAGGGTGTTGTATGCGAATGAGGGGTTGGGGTGTTATTCGAAGTTGGGGGATGGAAAGAAAAAGTTGGGAGAGGATGTTGTGGATTTGATGAGTGGTTTGATTCATCGGAGGAGAAAGAAGAAGAAGAAGAGGGTGGTGGTGGTTGATGATGATGATGATGAGAGGAATATTGGTGGTAATAATGAAGCGAAGAAGAAGGAAGTGGTCATGGTGGTGGAATATGAAGATGTATGGACACCCAAAAAGGGATGTGACAATCTCAACTTTTTGGATTATAACACCTGGCCACTCTACTTTCGTGATTATGCATTGATGAATGAAGATAGGTTTGTGGATCATCAGGATGATTATGGGGATGGTGGTGAGGAGGAGGGGATGGAGGAAGGAGAGGAGATGGAGGAGGAAGATAATTATGTGAATGTGAGATCGGTGGCAATGACTCCCATGGAGAGGATTGATTTGAATCCAAAGGGTCCTCCACAGTTTTCGACACCGTTGGAAAATAATGGTAGTGGGGAGGAGGAATGTAAAAAATGGATAAGTCGATGTCCAGTGGGTCCATTGGGGAAACGGAATGCAGCTGGAAGATTTATTTGCTGTCCGTTCCATGTGAATATGGCACGAAAGTTGCATAATGCCATGCCTCCTGCTGATACACAATTGCCACCGTCATTGGCTGCCCATAATAAGAATACTGCTGCAACGACAGCTGCTGTAGATGTCTCGCAGGCACGGTCGGGTGGATCGACGACGAAGAAGAAGAAGAGGGGACGGCCATTACCCAGAAAGGGGAGGAAGAAGGCGAAAAGTTATGATGACTCATCGTCGGGGTCTGATTCGGATTATGATGAAGATTATCCAACACCGACGGATCAGAAGAAGGCTAGGATTGAAGGGGGTGGTAATACGATTGGTGCAGCAGCAGTACAACCGCAGCAGCAACAACAATTTCATGTTCCCAATCCAATGAAACTTGTAATGCCATCAACTTCTGCTATTGCTATTGCTGCTGTTAGTGGTGCAGTTCCTCCTCCAACATCAACCGTCTCAAATCCCTTAGGAGGTGGAATCAGGCAAGTGATTGTACCCCCGATAGCCGCATTCGAAGTTGACGATAATGCTCTCTTGGTTCCCAAAGATGTGGATAATACACTGACGAGATATTTTAAGGATGGTGAACTCTTTGCGGCTGCTCCAGCTTACAAGACTGATGAGAATGGGGCAGATAAAAACGACGACGAAGACGATGATTTTTCAGATGAGGAGAATGTTTCACCATTCCATATTACAAAGTTTCCTCCAAACGAAGATCTATTGACTCACATGCATCCAATTGAATTGATGGAGAAGGGAGTCCCGTATCATCATTTATCCATTGATTCCAAGCTTCGGATTTTGGAATTTCTCCTCGACGAGTTGCTGGCGACAGATGAGATTAGCAATGAAATGACACGGCGTCACGTTGTGACTGAGAACTATGGCTACCCGTATGGTAGACCGCCGTTGCCACATGAATACAATGACATTTTCAATCAAGATAATTGCGTTGTGTGTGAAGCTGGCGGTGAGTTGATATGTTGCGATAGTTGCCCCGGCAGCTACCATAGACAGTGCATCGGTTTGGAAGCCAAACCACTTCCGGAGCGATGGCTTTGCCCAGAATGTTCTATTGCTGATCCGGCGAAGTTGGCACCGTTGAGTTTGCCGGAGAGACGACCACTTCTTGGTTGGTACACTCTTGAAGAGCTTGATTGCAAGGATGTCTTGGTAGTGAAGCCTGCACCACAGCAATTCACAGCTCCTACGACCAATTACAATCCTGTTTATAATCCACTCGGTGGTCCTGTTTACCCTGGTGGCCCTGCCCATCCACCAAGTGGCTATCCTCATCCAATGGCGACTCATCCACATCCAATGACTGTTCACCCAATGGCACCACAGCCGCAACAGCAACATTATGTGATGAATGATGTAGTCGACCTAACAGAGAAGGTAGTGAGCAAAAGCAAAATACCAAAAGATGTGGAGTTTCTGGTTGCTTCTGGGAAAGTCTTTGCGCGGTATAGATCAACCCAACTACCATTTGATCCTTTGAAGATTTCGGAGGAGGATCCAGAGAAGTCAAATGAGTTGTCAACGAAACTCAGTCCTCTACCCGTAGCTCTCAATGATACCCAGGTGATTGAACTGGTCAAGCTGCTGGGCCCAGGAATGTGTGTCAATTACCCTTGGCGACAGATCCAATTTACGCCTCAGCGTGTTTTTCAGATGGACCAAAATAACCCATCCTTGCAGCTTTTGGTTGAGTATCAAAGTGAAGCGAGATTGCGTCGCGTATCAAATGTGGAACTATACAACCCCATGACGTTTGCTAATGGTTACCGTAGGGCTCCACATCCTCCATCAATGAATGCGTTGCCAGGCGCTGCGGGCTTGCAATTGCTTGTGTCCAGTGCAAATTATTATCCTATATCAACTCCCTTGACAATATCGATGGTAGATCCTACTCTGGAACAATTGCGTCCAATTGATGTACCCTATCGCGATCATATGCAGTCGATTCGAGATAAAATGATCACGATGGAACGTGCTCTTTATGATGCCTGCTTGATTGATGTGGAATGGGGCATAATAGATGAGGATGTAATTGATCTTCCGTTTTGGAGAAGGAGAGTTGAAAATGCCAAGTCGGTGAATAGGCTTTCTTCTCTGTTGGTGGAACTTGTCGATGCTTGCTGCGTAAGAGCATTCCATGGAGATTGGTATGCTCGTGATCAAATATCTGCACAGCTCGATGCTAAGCCGATAAATATCGGCAAGCTTGCCGATTTTGATCCGAGACATGAGATAGAGAAGAGAAGATGGGAGCGTCTGACGGGGGCTGAAATTTTTCGCTTCGATCGCCTGAGGCTAGAGAAGGTATTTAGCGTCTTGGAGCCCAAAGGCAAACGTAAAAAGCGCAAAATTGCAACGAATGATGAAGATGTTACGCCGATGAAGTCAAATGAAGTTGACCCTTCTGTGCCCGCTAATTTGGCACAGAATGATGCGCCGCCCAGCAATGGCAAAACAGCGACAGAACCGATCGTTACGAAATCAGATGACAAACTTTCTTCCGACGGTAGCGTGAAGCCTGTGGCCGAGGGGAATGCAGTAAATACATCTACAGTCACGGGAAATACGACAGAGGTTAAGGTTGACGAAACCGTTCCGTTGCCTCTTGCCGCTGCTGCTGCACCTCCGGCTCAGGGAGCTGTGAAGGAGATAAAGGCTTCGAAGTATTGTATTTTTGAGGGTTGTATGAAGTACAAACAATCAGGTACTTTTGGTTACTGTCTTTCTCACAAAGCTCATGCTGACCCTGCCAAAATCGCAGCGGCGAAGGCGAAGGTTTCGAAGCCGGTAACAATCTTAGCTAAGGGGAAGCGTAGTCGGAAAAGCATCGAAGCTGCAGCAATCGACATGGAGTCGAGGCGTCGATCTGACCGTCTTCACGCCCTGAGGCGAGATTTGAAGGCTCTCTTGGGTACAATTGAGACCGAACCTGATGATAGTACCATCACAGAAATAAAGCTTGATAAGCTCGAGAAGGTAATGGGAGATGATGACTTCAAGGCAGAATATTTCGCCATTGCGGGTAGCAAGCTTTTTGAACCGTCCGGATCTCTTTCTCTCTCTGACACGAAGCGACTTGGGAGGACTGCAGGGTCTATTCGCATCCCTACACTGAAATATGATAGCGCCTATGAAGTGGCCGAGACCACCCATTGCCACCACTGGCGTAAGAAGACGCTTGAATGCAATACATACGAAGAGTTGATTCATAGCTTGCGATTCTTGGATGCACATCTTGACAATGCGGTAAGCAACGTTTCAGTATTCGTTATTTCCTTTTTTAGTTTATGCTTTGCCCGCACGCTCATCTTGTGCTTGTGTATTCTTCAGACAATCATAAAATGCCACAATATTGCAAAGAGAAAGGCATCGCAGCCTCTCAAGACAACTGAAATCCGCTGCAAATACATAGATCCGCTGTCCGGTTTTACTGAATACTTCGTCGTTCCAGTGAATAGAATTCGTGGTCTCTGGTGTTCTGAAGCAAATATTGATGAGCACAATCTAATTCTTTACCGATTTGATAAGAGAAGAGCTGCTCAATACAATAAACGTCCAAAAGTATTCCCTAAACCACCTGCTCCGGCACCACCTGCACCTGCTCCAGCACCTGTTTGCAAGACTGGTCCAACTCCGCCAAAGACGAGGGTCGCTGCTGTTCCTAACGCGACGCAAGTTCGGGTTAATCAGTCACTACCTCAAGGTAATAGCAACAGCCAATCTTATGAGACAATGTTTACGAGAGCGCTAGAGAAGCATAAGATGGATACCTTCAAACTCTTGAAAGAGAGTGCGGACAGGGGCGAGAAGAGCGTCTCCATCGCTGCAATCGGGGAGGCAAGGAAGGAGAATGTTGCCGTGATGCGACGTGCCAACGCACTAATGTTGAAGTTTGGGGGCAGACATCGTACTGAAGCGCAACTCACTGCAGCGTTGTCCAAGGCAGAGAGTGATGCCGTGCAAGTTTACATTGCTGATGCACGAAAAAAGAGGTCGTAGAGGGTAATTGTTGATGAACTATCTCTTTGAAAAAATAGGCTAACATTAGCTTTGAGTTATTTCACAGCTGTTCACAAATGTGTACTCTGTACATTAGTACACAGACATATTGAATACATACAAATATGCAACATGCCACTCAATCTCATCGATCTTTATATTATTTGGAGTAATGGAAACATACAAATATACAAATCAATACTTTGGGACATACGGTTGCGCACTCACAGTCACTGTGGGTTCGTGTTGTTGTTGTTGTGGAGCACTACCCACGTACGCATAAGGCTGTTGCTGCGGCGCAGTAGCAACAACTTGTCCTTCTGGCAAAGCATACACAGTGGGCGGCTCATTTACCGCCATGACAGTTGGAACAGTAGCAACAGGCACTACCGCTTCCACCACTTTCCCACCACCAACACCGCCACCATTTGCAAAGTTATTGGCATCATCTTCATCATTCTTCCTTCCCTTGCCAAACTTCTTGACTCCAAATGCACATAATCCAATAACCGCAAGAGATACACACAACACAATCGCCCCAATCTCTGGACGAGCAACCAACCACGCAATGCTAATCGTTACAAAAGACAGGATGGCACTAATAAATACCGCCATGAAGATAAGCCCACAACCCACAATACTACCCACACACGGGATAATATCTGCAAACACCTCAATAGGACGAAAGACGAGGTACAATCCAAACGCCATGATGGCAAATCCAGCAAAACGAATGAGCCATGTGGCAATTTTGTTCTCTTCTTCTGCAGCATCAAACATTTCCACACTTGTCAAATTGCCCTGTTTGAATAGCAAGACTTCCCCTCCCTCACCAGTTTCGGATACAAAGGCACCTAGTGTTGCACCATTTTGAACTCCGACAATGGTTATAATGGATGGAGGTGTTTGTTGAAAGAACACTCTTTGATCACCAATTTGTGCACCACCATCTCCTTGGGAAGAAGATGATGTTGTAACATCATTATAGTTGTAATCAATGTTGCTGTTGCTCACAATTGAATCAAACGAACTTTGAATATAATACCCCCCATCATAACTCTCTGTACGTTCCCTCAACTCCACATTGGTAATATTGTCCAAAGTCACATACATCTCCTCCGCCCAATTAATCCGATTAATCAATGACTGTGGTAAATCAAACGCACCAATTTTAATGGAAGTTGCAGTAAATGTCTCGGGAGTAAATTCCATACTGGACGGGTTGTCATACTGCCCCCTGTTATTCCTTCGAAAGTTGTACGAATTGACGAGATAATCCTCCCATTGTTTACTGTAGGAGTAGGTGGTGGTTGTTTTCTTGCCCCCACCATACGTTTTGGTGGTGCTGGTAGATTTCGTTTCGACCCATTGATACATTTCTGCCTGACGGTGGAGTTGCAGTGCGTCGGGTGAAGAAATGCCAAAGATTGGATCGGTAGGGCCTCCATTATTGCTGTCGCCGTTGGTAATATTGACAGAAAAATGGACCAATTTGCCCTCATTGGCAACACTGATATTCCATGGATCAAAGACAGTGGTCACTTGAGCCTCTGCCTCATTTAATGCCTCATACCGTTCGACTGCCCGGCCTTCGTTCCAGTAGAGGAGGGGGAAGGCACCGAAAAAGAGGAGGAAGCCGATGCAGATTCCGGCGCAGGAGGACTGGAGGCGGTCGCCGAGATTTTCATGTTCTGTTTCCGTGAATCGTTGGCCGCCGCCTTCGCCGTGTTCGATGTCGGTTATTTCGCCTATGTCGGACATTGCTTGGTGTACAGTCGTCGTCGATGATATTCAGTATGTATTATCGCTTTTGAGAGGCTGCCTCTTCATCAAGCAATGACAAACATACTTATTATGTGTTTAGATGATGTAACGGTTACATAATACTACTCCGACCTCCTTCATGTCGCACCGCACAATAACTGCGGTTACTTCTCATACAATTTTTTTTGCCGGGTTCTGGTTCTGGATTCCTTGACTCAAACGTTCTTTGCCAGAGACGATGAGCTGTTCTGGGTGAAATAAACTGATCGCATAGCCTTGGCTTGTGTGCAAATATAAAAAGTTGATGCTTTCTGTGTAGTCCACTTTCGTTCACGCCCTTCTCTATCAGAACTTGCTCGTGATACTACAGCATAAAATTACAGGAGTGCTGCGAACGAAAAGGACACATAATCTTCCAAAGGCTAACATTGAGTGTCCTACACAATCGAAAGTCGAAATACTAATATTAGCTTTTTGATGTACATGTACCTGCATACCTTCTAATTTTTACTACTACTATTGAGTCTCTTCAGTCAGTGGGAAAGATCCATTGCGGGTGCTGTTGGAATTGATATTCTTCTCGGCCGCTTCTCGGGAACAACAGGGCTAGCGCTGCTACTGGATCGAGATATGGACTGCAAAGATTTACATGAAGCCTTTTGAAGCAACTGGACAGTCCTCAACCCTGCATCACTCATGATGGCATACTCTAAAGCATTCATCTCGTCCAAGTCTTCTATTGTTGCGGCATACATCGACTCCGAGAGCAAGGCACGGACGGTGTCATGGCACACCTCTCTTGGCAGCATCGCGTCGTCGCCTTCGAATAGCACGCAAGAACTGTCACATGCAACATGTAATGGTGTCTTGCCATCCTCGTCTGTGGCGATGCATGAAGCGGGATTAGCATGGGCAATAAACTTTATTAAATTTGGCTCTGCTGAGGATCCAGCGGCGACATGAAGAGGCGTCCGGCCGAGACAATCCTTGGCGGTCAATTGATCAGGACATAAGTCGACCATCTTGGCAACTATATCCAACGGAGGATTGCATCGAACTACAGCGTGCAGTAGCGTCATGCCATGGAACTCTGGATAGTTGCCAATAGAGTTTGCGATGGCTCGGAAGGAAGTAGAATTATAAAGGGCTATGGTTTGAAACAATTCCCAGTCTTGCCTATTGATGAGATCAAGTAGGCCGGTAATTGAGTTTAATGATCTGGTCGAAGTCGTCATTGAGCAAATGATACGATGAAGGTGAAGATGTTGACGGCGACGGCTGTACTTTTGTGGATGGTAATGAAAGGTTTGGTGCAAAAAATAACAACTGAAACTGATACTTAATTAAGGCACTCCGCGACAGCGCCAGCGCTGACCAGCAATCAGCACCGACGGAATTCTGCGAGCGGGAATACTGAGGAAAAGAAAGGAGTGAGACGTAGATCAACGTTGGAATTAGTATAGTGCGAGGGGTTCGCAACTAGTGACACCTGACTGCAAATGTGCAGTCATCACACATCCTGGATGCTATTTACATGCTTAATTAAAGGAACTGGAGTGACAGCACAACTCAAATCCGGGCCACTACTCCTACTTACATGCTAGTCGTAATCGTAAAGCAGACTCCGATTGCTCCGATCGTGAATCAGTTTGTTGGCCGTGCAGTTTTCATGTCGAGTTGTCATGTCGGGAAGTCGCTAACACTTCTTTTGCTCATACTTAACAACAAACTCCAAATCATAGTCAATCAAGTCATCTACTTACGATTAAAGAACTAACAGTGTGCATCTCATCAAAGCTGTCGCCGTCCTTCTCGCCTTTGCACCCACCATCCATGCAGAGATTAACTTCAACCAGTACGTGTTGAGGACCTTTCAACCAATCCTCAAATCTCTCAATCCAGCTGGACCGTCACAATTGATGGCACTGTGACAGGCCTCGGCTCAAATGGGCCCAACACGAAATTCTACGGCTACACGGCGGGATACGTCGAGACGGGATGTATCAATGGGGGAAATGAGACGCCTCCTGGCCAGAATAAGGAACCAGTTACTCTATCTGGATCTGTTCAAGGAACTACCGACTCGGATAGCAATGGTTCATACGCGTATAGTTTGTTCATGTCGGAGGAGTGCAGCTGTGGTAAGGAAGGAGCGACATTCGAAGCTGTAGTCGGAAGGGGCAAGGATAAATCTCTCGCGACCTTTACTTGTGGCGATAACCTGAACAACGAGTACTTGGAAGGTGACGGTGGTCTTTGCTGCAACGGTGTAAGGGAGGGTGATGACGTTAACTGTGGAGGTGAGTATTATCATGCAGTAAAATGCTCTTCACTTGTCATGAATCATGAATAAAGCTCATCAACTAATATCATACACTGAACAACTCTGAATCAGGCTGTGAATGTGGAGTAGGTGATTACATCAAGGACTGCCCCAATAGCAGGAAGAACCAAAATTATGCTCAATATGCGATTGGTATCCAAGTTGAGAGCACCATTGTAGACGCTGTGGTCAGAGACAGAGATGGGGAGGGCTCTGTTGTGGCAATTAAGCGTCAAGTCTGCTTTGCTAGCACACCATACAGTAAAGTCGATGGAAGTGACGAAATCGACCCCACAGATGTGACCTGCTGGCAGTGTGAGATTTGCAAAGACTCCAATAGTGCAAATGCAATCAGTTGCAATAGCGACACTTCTGAAGATAACTATCCTGCCTTGAGTGATGGATGCGATGACTATGAAACTACTCCTTTGGTTCCCACGGGACCTTGAGATTACAGCGGCTAAGAAGGGAATGCTGTTCTCGGTGATTAGTGTAAATATAGAAGGAATGAGTTTATTAACGATGCTTGTACTTGTATTGTGTATTGTATAATCACTTACACCATTTTATAAAGCATTATTTTTAGAGGATAGATGTTGACCAATGTTCGGCAGCATGAGGAGGCTTCCTTTTGCTTTTGTAGAGGGACATGATTTTGCAGAATTATACACTGAGAAGAGGTCAATGTCAAGACGGTGGCATAAGATTCTCCTTCACCACCCGAGTGCCTTTATTATTCAGTGATGGTGCACAATGCACTAAAAGCTACATAAACTGAGAGCGAAAGAGCAGTAAGAACCAGTTACTCCCCACCTGACCTTTCGTAGCTGGCTTGTTCCTCCACTTGTTGCATTTCGTCCAGTGCCGCTTTGTTAGAATATTTCATGAATAGCGGCGAAGCTGAGCCAAATAAGGGAAGGTCAAGGAAGGAATGAGAGGCTGGCTGGATTTACCAGCAAACAAAAAGTAGCAAAAGAACAACACCAGGGATTCCAACGTGGTCCCCCACCGTAGTACTAACCTGGCCCGACAGTGCTTAACTTCGCTGAGCAGACGGGAAGCGGTGCTGTCACTGTGGTATGGTCGTTCCTGATCCTGCTGTAGAGCTAAACTTTATCATGTTTATAGAACAACTAGACCTTCAACTTACTCGTGTTGGACATCTACAGTTGATACGCTCGAACAATACCCCCTGGTTTGGCTCTAGGCTGGGATCCAGGGGGGACATATCAGAAGTCTTGTACTAATTCCCTAGTATACCACCTAGTAATCCGTAGGGGGTACAAAACTTTGCCATTACTTAGACTGAGATTTGGAGGGGGGGTACCTACAAAGGAAATTGTGGGGGATAGTTCGAGCGACTCAACTGTATCGGGAGTAGACAGAAGACAGAGGATGCTTTCCTTTAGTACTGGGTATATTCTGATAAGAAAAAATAGTCACACAAAAATTCACATAGCTGTGATGAGGTTTCTTGTTATCAAGCTTCTCTCACTTACTACTCGCTCTTGATGTTTCTATAATGAGTTACTTAGATAGATTCCCCTGCTAACTGCTAACCGATCATTTTCTACAAATAAATCCCCTCAAAACCCAAAACTTTTTTACTCCGACTTCTCCGAAGCTGGTGTACCACTACGAGACAAACTGATTCCATACTTGGCATTCCTC